>QLOI01001845.1:391-41790 GCA_003313605.1 Tuber umbilicatum | reverse complement strand
TGCTGTGACGAATCTTTCCTTTAGGACTTCGAACGCCCCGTTTTGTTCGGGTCCCCAACGAAATTTTTTTGGGTCCCCTTTCAATGTTTCCGTGATTGGTTTGCAGATCGCGGAGAAATTCTTGATGAATCGTCGGTAAAAATTCGCGAATCCTATGAAGATCTGAACTTCCTTAACCGAGTTTGGAGCTTTCCATTCCTTAATGGACTCAACTTTTCTTTCGCTCATTTCGACACCTTTAGTGTTGACAATATAACCGAGGAACTCAACCTCAGTAACATGGAAAACTGATTTTTCCACATTGACGGCCAATTGGTTTTCCTTAAGCCATTTAAAGACTTTTCGAACTAAGTCGATATGGTCCTTTTCGTTTTCGGAGTAGATTAGTATATCGTCCAAGTAGACTACTACCCCTTGATCCAGGAATTCTCGCAGCACTTCGTGCATCATTCCTTGGAACGTTGCCGGCGCGTTTACCAGCCCAAAAGGCATTACTAAGTATTCGTAATGCCCGTATCTGCATCGAAAAGCAGTTTTCCATTCGTCGCCTTCGGCTATTTGTACCAAATAATACCCCTTTTTTAAGTCGATTTTTGAGAATATCTGAGCTGCTTCCACCCGGTCCCTTAGTTCTCGCATGATTGGTATTGGATACCTATCAGCTATCGTTACGCTGTTCAATCCTCGGTAATCAACTACTAAACGTAGCTTTCCATCAGCCTTTGGGATAAATAAAATTGGAGCCCCTGCTGGCGATTTGCTAGGTCGAATTTTCCCTTGTTCCAACATTTCGTTAAGGTACTTTCTTAGTTCCTTAAGTTGTATGGCCGATAAAGGATATATTGGTCCCCATGGTACTTCTTCTCCTTCCTTGATTTTGATTTTATGATCCCATGTTCGCCTAGGCGGCATCTGGGTTGAAATCTCTTCCTCGAATAGGGTCATATACTCATGGTATGCTTTTGGAATTGTCTCCAATGCGGTTTCTCATTTTATCGGTTCGTCGGGGGCCTGTATTCTACCACAAATCCTGGCCTTCTTGTCGAATAATACGGTTTCATCGTATTCGAATCGGTCGCAGTAACCTTCGTCGACTACATGTTCCTCACAATCCTTATCGTCAAAACTCCATCTCTCGGGTTCTCTGATGTTGGATATTCGGTGTTCCGTGCACCATCCAAATGGGACTATTAGGTCATAGTCCTCTGCATTTGCGATCTCGCAAGATATGTCTGATCGATGCGAATTTGTCCCTATTTCCAAGGTGATAGGATGTGTAAAGTGTTTTCCTCCACTGTTGGAGGTCGAACCGTCGAATCCATGAATTTCAGTTGCCTTTTTCCGTGACCCATAGGGTATGCGAAAGCTTTTTACTAAATTTTTATTTATCAAGAAGATGTTTGAACCCGAGTCTAATAGCAAGCGAATCTTGGTTCTTCTTCGATTTATCTCGAGGTATGCATTGCCCTCTAAGCAATTGTAACGTGGGGGACGAGGTATGTCGGTTTTAATCCTCTTCCTAACCGTGGGAGTGGGCGTAGTTTTTCGTTTGTTCGTCATTGTCTGTTTTGAGCTCTTGTCTATTGAAGGTTGTTTGTTACTGTGCCCGCACAGTTTCGACCACTAGGTCTCCTCAGACAAACTGATAGAATGAGTTTTTTAAGGTAAATTTGACGTTACACGGTTGCATCCTTATTATGATGATTATTTGTACAACTCTCGGTCATATCAGATCATGGTCTAGTCGGTAAGTTCTTGCGACTACATCCCCTTGGCCTAAGTCCGTTTATTGGAGCTCCAGACCACATGTTCCGATAACCCCCTTTTAAACCGACCAATAATTTCTTTTTGAGTTATCTCATATACTCTGAGACTCCTATTAATGGCTCGGTACATTTTATGTCGGTCGGGATAACTATTTCACCGACAATATACGTTGGTAACTTGTCGCAATCTGAGGGTTGTTTCCTTGGCAATGAACGAGCGTTCCTTTATGCCTAACAAGCCGGAACATTTTCCAATGATTTTGCCATCAGTAGAGAGCGACGAAGATAAAGCGATAGAGATAGGGGAAGAATTGCCGTAGCTTCAGAATATATGGGTCAAGAAATTGAGCAAAACGGTAGTAATACCAACTAAGGGATCACGATTGTTGGCTGGTTATGACTTTTACGCATTAAGTGATGCCCCACTTCCTGCAAAGTGACAGCTCTTGATAGATTCAGGTATAGCTGTCCGTCTAACACATGGAACATACCGAAAAATCACGTCTCGCAGTGGATAAGCAAGTAAACAAGGAGTTGAGGTTGGAGCCGGAGTCATTGAGGCTGATTATACAGATGAACTCAAGTTACCGTTGCGAAACCATAGCGTCATGGACTATCAACTAGGCAGAGGGGACCGGATAGTGCAGCTGATGGTAACTTAAATTGACAACTCTGAAATAATGGAGGTCAAGGAGTCAGATTGAACTGGGCGTGTAGGCTGAGGGTTCAGAAGCACTGATATCATTCTAACACAAATGCTAGCAACAGAAACGTCTACGACTACACAAAGTATACTGCAAGCGGATGCAAAAACTAAAAAATATTTCCTCCAATCGGACTAACTACACAACCCTCGGTCAAGACAAATAATTGTCTGAATGTCAAACTCCACCCTAGTACAGATAGAAATAAAGGTATTTGCTACCGAGTTTCTTGACCAAGTCCCAGTTGCTGCGGAGCTAAACGAAGGGTGGAAAGAACAAAAAAGGGAGTTGGAAGCCAGGGAACAAGATGGGGGGATGTTACCAAACCAATGGAAAACAGTCAAAGGGTTTCTCTACAACAAAAACCGGCTCTACTGACCCGGCAACGGCGAACTACAAACAGTAATCGCAAAAGGTGGTCATAATTCGAAGGTGGCGGGATATTGTGACAAAGAAATAAGTCTCGAAAATTGTCACCAGGCATTGCGAGGGGAAATGCTTGGCAAGCTGCATAAACGATGATGTCCGGTCATGCGACGAGTATCAATAAGACAGGTCTCCACGACATGCTAGGTTCGGGCTGTTACAACCATAGCCAGTCCCTTATGGGGGCGGCAGGGGCATCCATCTCGGCCGAATTTATTACCTATCTGCCGGAGTCACGTGGACACAATCAAATAATGGTTGTTGTGGAACAATTCATGGAAATGGCCCACTTCATCGGCCTACGCGAAAATTCATGCGCCAAAGATGTATTAAAGGTTTTCCTACAGGACATATGAAAACCACGCGGCCCGCCAATGGAGATAGTATTGGACATGGACGCCAGGTTTTCGCGAGAATTCTGGAAATCAGTACACAAGCTGTGGGGAATAAAACGTAAAATGTCAACCAATTACCACCCGCAAACTGATGGACAAACTGCGAGAACCAACCATGTATTGGAAGGCTCCTGGCAGAATTTTGTTCATTATAATCAAGACGACTAGTATTAACTGCTTCCTCTAACAGAACATGCATGCAACAACTCAGCCACGAATGCCCACAAAATATCACCATTTTTTGCTAATTATGGATTCCACCCACAGACAGAGTGGATGGAAGAAAGGAAAGTTTAAAATCCAAGAGCTATGATGTAAGCACACTGGATGAAAGCGCTCCACCAAAAAGCTGCAGAAACGTTAGAATATACCAGGGAAGCTAGGAGGAAATACTACAACAAAAAGCCAATGAAACAGCCGGACATGAAAGTTGGTCACAAGGTGATGTTAAATGCAAAAAACATCCGCCCCCAATGACCATCCAAAACGCTAAGCTCTAAGCTATATGGACCATTCGAAGTTCTGGAAAGGAGAGGACATTCGTCATACCAACTCAGCATTTCCGACCGATCGCATATCTACGCCATAGTCCAAGTATCATTACTGGAACCATGCCGATCATCAACTTGCGCAGGAATGGAACAACCACATTAAGCCACCGAGGAAAGTGAGGAAGATTTGGAAGGGGAGGCGGGAAAAATATTCAAGTGTAAAATAATCCCGTACAAGAGAAGGGTTAGTGGGCGTAATGTTGAGATGGGCAAATTGAGATATTTTATGAAATGAAAAGGTTGTTCGGAGGATGAGAAAACCTGGGAACCACCCGGAAGCATGTAACATGCTCATGAGTTGGTGGAAAGTTTTCATAGAGAAAACCTGGAAATGCCTGAAAGGGCTGAGGTAGAATAGTTTGAAAGAGGTTCCTGCAGTGGCCAAGCAAATGTGAAAGGTTTTTTACCCTACAATACTGATTTCTAGAAATAATAGCGAGAAACAGAAGGAAAGAAGGACTCGTGACGAGCTTTTGGCGGAGGGTGCTCCTGTTAGGCATATGCAGTTCCAACACCCCCCTCTGGCCCCGATGTAGGGCCTGGATGTCGCCTGCAGCACGGTGTGTAGTTGCTAGTTATCAGCAAAAATTGCGTAATTGGCAGCCTCCCTGTAACACGGTTCACGTCCTCGCCATCGGTCCGACCGGAAGTTGTTCGTAGGATATATGAGAGGGGTAGTGTCTGCTGGTCATGCAGCTAGGATCAGGTACGTGATACAAATGGTATCAGGAGGAGCAGAAATACGAACTAAATCAGAAAAAAGTAATGCTCCACGTTGGCTGACTACAAATTGTCATAGGTCTACGAGAACGGACGAGAGTTAAGGAGATGTAGCTGCAAGGTCATGTCACTAGGCGATCAAAGAAGTGATAGAGCACTAAGCCTACCAACTCCACATAAAGATAATGCAGTCATGCCTCTGTGTTGTCAAGGTTGTCTGATGTTGAGACTGATCACTTCAGTAATGGAGGAACGACCGGTATGTTCGCAAATTAGGCGGCATACTCCGACTAAGATCATATGGCAAAGGCATTGTTTACTTCCGCCTGAAGGAGTCTCGTACAATCTCCAGAAGAGAATGTACAATAAATCGAAAGATTAGAAAGAGGGAATTGTTCAGGGTCTACGAGTGTACGCATATAAGATTGATAAGATGAAAGACTAGTAGTTGTTGCAGAGGTACTTAGTTAGTATAGGTATTAGATGTACCGGCCGCGGAAACTCACGCAGGATATAAGTATAATAGTTTCTCCCCAGCTATTGGACAAACTGCAACAGAGAAGAGATCTTAGCAATATAATGAGGAATTATCTAAAATTCATACACCTAGTAGTTTTAGTGAAAACAAGTATTTTCGATTAAATTACGGCGCCTTCCTGACACTACTCGGTTATCGAACACTTAAAACACTTAATCTTACTTTACTGAGCTCTGAGTTGGTTACCCATAACATAGCAATCGGTCTGCAAGAACAGCTGAGTGTTTAGGAGACCTTGGTGCACAGTCATCTCGCTATGGAAATTAAAGAAGTAATGGTGTACCAAGCCTACCAACTGTACAGGAAGACAATGCAGTCATACCTTGGTGTTGCCACCAGCGTCTGATGTTGAGACTGACATCTCAATAACTGAGGAACAACTGGTATGTACATATTTGGACGGCATACTCCTCGTCAGTTCATATGGCAAAGGCATCATTTACTTGCGACTTGCAGTGTCTCGCACACCCACAGGACGACCAAGTACAATAAGCTGAATAACCAGAAGTGGGGAATCTTTCAGGGTCTATGAGTGTTCGCACTTAGGATTGATAAGACGAAAGACTAGTAGTTGTTGCCGAGGTACTTATTTAGTATAGGTATTAGATGTACCAGCCACGGAAACTCACAAGGGGCATAAATATAAGAGTTTCTCCGCAGCTATTAGACAGATGGCAACGGATAAGAGATCTTATCAATATAACAAGTTATGGTCCACACTTCATCCTCTTAGTATTTTAGAGAAACGAGCATTGGCGCTTAAATTACAAAGCTTTCCTGACATTACTGCGTTATCGAACACTTAAAATGCTTAACCTTACTCTACTGTGCTCTGAGGTGGTTACCCATAACAGGCGTTCTTTCTTTTTGTTATCTTGACCTTGCTTTCTCGTGTAGAGACTGGTTGATCCAGTTTCCATTCTTCATAATGTTCACCACCTTTCCTTCAACCGCCTAACCATTCTTCATCAAGATCGTATTTTTTAAGTACAGTCGTTCCAGTATTCGTAGTTGTACCTTTTCCTCCAACTTTTTTCGCCATGTAATACAGGTTAATTGTACTTTCATGTTGAGGTTCTCTATCTTTAAAAAGATGGTGAAAATCGTTCCCTTGTATTTAACCTTATCCATATCTCGTAGTGCCTCTTGGTCCTCTGCGGTACTAGCATACCAGTTGGTAATTTCTTGTCAAAAAGATTACTAGTGAATGAGCTAAGGGACGTTTTTGTGGCTTAGTTCACCAGTCATGGTGCATCGATTCCAATTCGTGAAGGGCACGACATTCCCCACCTTAGACCGTCTGATGGCTTATTGTATCCTATGCATGTGTTTCTCCCAATGCTGTGGTTTTCGTTGCAAACAATCTTCACATTAGGGTAACCAAGTTTACACGCTTTGGTAGTCCTTTGCTACGATAATATGCGGTATTGCTGTGTTTTTCCTTTCATCACCGGCCAGTTCTTGGCTTACTGCTTCAATATGTAGTTGCATTCGTTCTTAGTCCAGGTCTTCCTATGGCGTCATTCCACTCCTGGCTGGATGTTGTTTTCGTTTCCACCTACATCAGTCTTCATCAGGGTCCCTGCAGCTTGCACTACATGAAGAACTACTAGATGAGCTATCGTTATCATAATCGTCATCACCTGGAGGTCCTGGATTATCTCTTGAACCTTGCAGCGGTTCTTTCCAACCACCACTAGGTCCTGCTCCGGCCTCTTGTTGCTCAGGGGCCTTTTCCTTTCTGTTTCAATTTTCTTGCGAGATTTGGCTATCCTTAGGTGCGGGGCCCAAGGTGGATTCCGTGCACCTCCGTCCGCACATGATGGTCATTGGTTAACCTGTGCTAACAAATTGTCCAATGGTATTCTCAATTCCCAGATTTCTACATCCTCCCGGGCATCGAATTCCTTGTTGACACGCTGGTTTCTTGCTATTTGTGCTCTTACATCCTCGTCTTCCTTCTTTTGTGTAACTAATTCCTTTACCAATTCATCACGGTGTGATTGTAAGGTATTAACTTCCTTTTCCAACAAGTTGTCTCGAGTTAGGGATTGTGCATCAGTTGTTCTTATGTTGCGATGCAATTGCTGACTTACTTCTTGTCCTTGCTCCTGTTCATGAAGAATCCTATTTTATTCCTCCATTTGTCTTAATTACCGGTCCCATGCTTTACCATGTCCTGACATAACCATGTCCAAACCTTTTCTCGACATTTTCTATTTCCTCATTGACTTGTTCCTCTCCTGCTTTAACTCTTGTCAGAATATCTTCCAAGTATCCCACCAGGCGCTTTCGAGAGTTTGAGGGAGTCTTGTAAGCAATGTGTTGCCGATCTTGGGTTTCTTTTGCCGTCCGGTCAATACACCCTATTACCATGTCAAGCTTGGTTAAGAAGTCTCTTGCAGTTCGTTGGGCCTTAGCTTGAGGTCCTTGAAGTGTGATGGAATATCTTTTGATGAAACTGAGCGACGGTTTCATTAGTCCCCCAGGGGTTGGTTGTATCAGTCCCCTCATCGTGGACTGTTATTGCCTTTTGTCAATGTTTGAAAGGGGCCATAAGAAAAGGGTTCGGCTTCGGCTAAGAACATAAGTTCCAGAAACCAGTGGTGGTTCCGACCTTGTAGTTGAAACTTGGTCAACCCCATTATCACCTAAGCATTCCCCCATGATTTTGCCTTCTCCCATAATCCATAATGCTATATCTGAGTAAATTTCTGGGCTTAGTTTCGAATCGTAGATTTCGTGGTAGAAAGGGAATAGCTCAGTTGTCCCACCGTCCTTAACGATTGTAGCGTGTAGGATTTTTACAGTGGAAGAATCTATCCCACGATCCTTAATATTTTGACGTATCCTCTGCATGTAATATTGTATTTCCTCCACTACTTGCTGTTACCACCTACAAGGGGCTCTTTTAGCCAATGGTGTAGGAATAACCTTATTGTCAAAGTGACGAACAATTCCACCGCAAGGATGTTTCCAGATATATTCTTTCTACAACTCTGCGGCCCGCTGTGATCTTCCCTTGTTCACTGTTTTGGGGTTGTTTTTCTTACGTCTGGCTACTGGAGGTTCAATAGAACCAGCTAATGTAATGCTACCCTGCTAGTGGGGCTCGGAGTTGTCGTAATCGTCTTCGTCCCCTGGGTCGTTATGTACCCTGGAGGCGGTTCAGATACGCCCTTTGTTGCTGGTCTGTTACATAAGATGAAGAACAAATAGTAACAAAGGATAATACCAAGTATTGTCAAGATCATCCAACACCGTTCGTGTTGATCGTGCCTCAGTTGCAGAGAGACTATCAATATGGTATTATGGGTAACCAACTCAAAGCTTAGTAGAGTAAGGTTAAGCTTTTGATTATTCGATAACAGAGTAGGGTCAGGAAGGCGTCGTAATTGAGTTGCTAATACTCAGTTTGCCAAGATTACAAGCACTATAAAGTATAGATAATAACTTGTTATACAGATAATTTCATATCTCTATTGCCTTTTGTCTAATAGCTGGGGAGGAACTCTTATATTGATATCCAGTGTGAGTTTCCAAGGCCGGTACATCTAATACCTATACTAACTAAGTACCTACGTAACAACTACTAGTCTTTTGTCTTATCAATCCTCAGTGCCAACAATCATAGACCCTGAATAATTCCCTACTGCTGCTCATTCAGCTATTTGTACTTTGTCTTCCTGTGAGTGTGCGAGACACTGCCCGTCTCAAGTAAATGATGCCTTTGCTATATAAACTTAGTCTGCGTATGTCGTCTAATTTGGGAACATACCAGTCATTCCTCAGTTACCAAGGTAATCAGTGTTAGTATCAGACAACAATGACAACACAGAGGCATGACTGCACTATCTTTACGTAGAGTTGGTAGGCTTAGTAGTCCATCGCTTCATTGATGTGCCTAGCGAGAATGGGCTGGCAGCAACATCTCCTTAACTCCCGTCCATTCTTGCAGACCTATGACTATTCGTAGTCGGCCAACATGAATCATTACCTTTTTCCGATTCAGTAGGTTTTTCAGCTCACGTAGATATCATTTGTATCATATGCTATATTCCAGCTGTATGAGCAGTGCACACTACTACTCGCATATATCCGGCGAACAGCTTACAGTCGGACGGACACCTACGACCTATACGGTGTTATGGGGATGCTGCCAATTCCCCAATTTTCGCAGGTAACTAGCCACTACACACCTTGCTGCAGGCGACGTTTGGGCCCTACATTGGGGCCAGAGGGGGGTGTTAGAAGTGCATATACCTAACCCAAATGTAGACCCATTACGGAAACCCTGAAAGGCAACCCGACAAAGTTTTCTTGGGGCTTCGAACAGCATGCGGCTTTCCATGTACTAGAAGAAAATTTCTTCACGACAGGTTTACTTAGTTATTTTCACCCTGAGTTGGACAAAGTTGTAGAAACGGATGTAAGCTATTTCTCCCTCGGTTGTGTTCTATCCCAGTTCCAGGACTAGAAATTACACCCAGTTGCGTTTCGTCCATGGCAATATATTTCTACTGAAGAAATGACGAAATTTTCTATATAGAACAATTAGTCATAATGGAAGCGTTCAAAGAATGGAGACTGTACATTTTAGGAACAGAAAAACCAGTTATGGTCCAAATGGACAACCGAAACTTGCAATATTTCCTTAACACGAAAAAGTGGAATGGAAGACAGATCCTTTGGGCACAAGCACTAGCGGAATACAACCAAAAGATCTTGACCAGATCTGGAACAAGCGGATAGAAACACGACACCTTAAAGTCACTGCCAGAGTACCATCTAGAGGTGGGAGCTGTGCATAACGAGCAGTCTATTTTAGAACCAAAACATTTCCAAATCTTGATGACTTTCACAGAAAGTCATGAAGATGAAGGAATAGCAATGGAAGATGAACCTCCAACACAGAACGACATACAAATCAGGAAATTAAGCAAAGTAGCTACAATATCAACGAAAGGATCAAGAATGGTGGCTGGAAACGACCTTTACGCTCTAAATGACACTGCTCTCCCGGCCAATGGACAGTTGCTCATACAGACAGGTATAGGGGTCAATCTACTCCAAGGAACCTAGGGGAAAATTGTGTCTCACAACGGACTTGCAAATAAGAAGGTAGTTCAGGTTGGCGTTGTAGTTATCAATGCAGTTTATACAGAAGAACTCCAGGTACTTTGACGAAACCACGGTTTATAGTACTAATATGTGCGACAAGGGGATCTTATAGCATAACTAATTGTATCTCAAATCAACAACTCCGAAATGAGGGAAGTCAAGGAGTTAGACCAGGTAGAATGTGTAAGTCAAGGGTTCGGACGCACTGATTTTATGCCGACAGGGATGTTAGCGGCAACAACATCTATGCTTACAAGGAGTATACTGCAAGGAAACACAAAAAATAATAAATATTGCGACCAATCAGATGAACAGCACAGTGCTCCATGAAGGAGGGAAGAGATCTAAATGTCTAACGCCACGCTCATGCAAGTAAAAAGGTTGACGTTTGCTACCGAATTCCTAGACCAAGTCTTCATTGCCGCAAGGCAAGTTGAGGGATGGAGTGAACAAGAATAGGAGTTAGAAATCTTGCAACAAGACAGGAACAAATTAGCAAAACAAGGAAAATTAATTGAAGGGTTTCTCTACTAGAAAAACGTTCTTCACGTACCTTACAACGAGGAATTGGGAACTGTAATTGCGGAAGGATGCCATGAATTTAAAGTGGCAGGACATTTCGGTCAAGAAAAGACTCATATAATAATTGCAGGAGATCCTTACTAGAAAGGGTTAGCAAATTGGATAACTCACTATGTACAGTCATATGCTGAGTGTCAGGAAATCAAGTCTCAGCGTCAGGCAAGTACTGGATCATTACAACCGTTGCCAGTCCCATACCTGGAATGGGCCTCGACATCTCCGGAACTCATTACCCAGCTACGAAAATCACAATGACATGTACAAATTATAGTAGTGGTAGACAGATTTACCTAAATGGCTTCTTTCATAAGATTAGAAGAGAATCCGATAGCAAAGTATTTGGCGAAATTCTTTCTGCAAGAAGTGTGGAAAAGATATGGTTATGAACTTAAATTGTAACAGACATGGTCACGAAGTTTTCCGCAGAATTTTAAGAATCATTGTGCAAGCTGCGGAGAATAAAAAGCAAAATGTTACCTGTATACCACCTGCGGAGTGGCGGACAAACTGAGAGAACCAACAATTTGCTAGAAGACTACCTAAATAATTTTGTCAAGTACGATCGTGAAGATTATTATCAATTGCTCTCCTGTAAGGCATAAGCAATTCCAACACCGCCCTCTGGCCCCGATGTAGGGCCCGGACGTCGCCTACAGAACGAAGTGCAGTTGCTATTTACCAGCAGAAATCGCCAAATTAGGAGCATCCCTATAACACCTTATACGTCATCGCTGTCCGTCCGACCGGAAGCTGTTCGCAGGATATATGAGAGAGGTAGTGTGCGCTGCTCATACAACTGGAATTCAGTATATGATACAAATGATATCTGCCTGAGCGGGAAAGCCTACTAAATCAAATGACAATAACGCTTCCCGTTGACCTATTACAACTAGTCATAGGTCTGCAAGACGGACGGGAGTTAGGGAGACATAGCTGCAAGTCCATTCTCGCTAGGCAAATCAAAGAAGCGAAGGAGCACTAAGCCTACCGACTCTACGTGAAGATAATGCAGGCATGCCTCTGTGTTGTCACTGTTGTCTGAAATTGAGATTGATCACCTCAACAACTGAGGAACAACTGGTATGTTCGCATTTGGGTGGCATACTCAGACTAGTTCATATGTCAAAGGCATCTTTTACTTCTGACTGGCGGAGTCTTGCACACCCTCAGGATGACAAAATAAAATAACCCAAATGACCAGAAGCAAGGAATTATTCAGGGTCTACGAGTTTTCGCACTTAAGATTGATAAGACGAAGGAATACTAGCTGTTGCCGAGGTACTTAGTCTAGGTATTAGATGTACGGGCCGTGGAAACTCATGCGGGATATAAATATAAGAGTTCGTCCCAACCCATTAGACAGATAGCAACGGACAAGAGATCTTATCAATATAACAAGTTATTACTTGCACTTCATACCCTTAGTAGTTTTAGCGAAAACGAGGATTAACAATACAATTACGACGTCTTCCTGACACGACTCTGTTATTGAACATTTTAAACCCTTAACCTTACCCTACTGAGCTACGAGTTGGTTAACCGTAACACTATAATGATAGTCTCTCTGTCATGGAGGCATGATCGACATGAAAACGGTGTCAAATGATCTTAACAATACTGGCTATTATCCTTTATTATTACTTGTTCTTCATCTTAGGAGACACACCAGCTACGCAGAACGTATCTGAATCCCTTCCCCTGTATTTAACTACCCATAAGGACGAAGACGATTACAACGACTTCGAGCCAGCCAAGTAAGGTAGCCTTAAACAAGCTTGTTCCATCAAGTCTCTATTGGTCAAACAAAAGAAAAAGAGCCCCAAAGCGGTGAGGCAGCGAATGCCTAATCGGGCCAAAAAATCACCCCAGTCGCTTATTTGGAAACACCCTTTCTGTAAAATTATTACAAATTTCGACGACAAGAATAATTCTACACCACTGGCAAAAAGAGCTCCAAGCGGCTGTTAACTATACATCGTGGATCAAATACGATATCACTTGCACCAGATACGCCGAAAGATAAAAGCTAGTGGAGTAAATCTGTCTACTGTCAAAATCCTACAAGATACAATCGCAAAGGACGGTTGGACTACCGAACGATTCCTTTTCTACCACCAAATTGAAAATTCAAAATCAAGCTTACAAACTTACTCGGAGATGGCACTAAGGATCATGGGAGGAGACGAAATTATAGGAGAAAGCTAGGATGATGATGGAGTTGACCAAGTTTCAACTACAACGTCGGAACCATCACAGGTTCCTGGAAGATGCGTTCCCAGCCGAAGTGGAACCTCTGTCGCACGGCCCTCATCAAGGGTTGACCAAAGACGATCTCATTCTAAAATGAGGGGTCTAGAACTACCAACCCCTGGAGGACTAACGAAACCGTCGCTTAGTTTCCTCGAAAGATACTCTACCCCACTCCAAGGACCTCGATCCATAACCCGACGAACTGTGAGAGATTTCATGACCGAGCTTGACTCGGTAACAGGCCGAATCGACCGGACTTTAATTGAAACCTAAGATCGACAACACATTCCTTTCAATACTCTCTCTAACTCTCAACAACGACTGGTGGCCGACTTGGAAGATGTTTGGACAAGAGTTAAGGAAGGAGAAGAACTACTTGATGAGAAGTAGAAAATCTCCAGATAAACCTAGTAATGTTTACTTCAGCACTTGGTAAAGCATGGGACCGGTCCGAGTTCAGACGAATAAGCGAAGAAAAAACAGTTTCGGCAGCAACAAGAGCGACAACAAGAAGTTAGTCAGCAATTGCATAGCAACATTGGGACAACTGATGCACAATCACTCGCCCGAGACCTGTTATTGAAAAAGGAAGTTAATATCTTACAATCACACCGTGACAAATTAGTAAGGGAGCTAGCTACTCAAAAGGAAGAAAACGAGGACGTGAGAGCACAAATAGCAGGAAACCAGCGCATCAACAGGGAATTCGAAGCCCGGAAGGATGCAGAAATCGGGGATTTGAAAAGACTACTGGACAATTTGTAGGAACAGGTTAATCTGCGACCGTGAGGAACCGAAAAAGGAGAAAGCAGTCTGTCTCAGATCCTGGCACCTAACGACAGTCAAGATTCTCATGAAAATCTTAAAGAAAAAGGAAAGGCCCCTCGATGACAAGAGGACGGAGCAGGGCCGAGTGGTGGAGGACAAGGACAGCCGCATTGTCCCAGAGATAAGCGAGGGCATTCAGGTGATGACGATGATGATGCGGATAGTTTATCAAGAAGTTTGTCCGACAGCGAAAGCTTCAAAGATCCTGAATAAGATCGACAAAGATGGAAACGAAGGCAACAACAAGCCAGGCGCGGAATGACGCCCAAAGAAGACCTAGATTACAATCGAATGCAACTACTTATAGACGCCGTAAGCAAGGGTTTGGCCAGTGCCAAAAGGAAGGACACCACACCAGCGCAAATCTTAGAAGCCAAGGACTACCAAAACGTGAAAACGTGGCTACTCTAATGTGAAGATTATTTCCGACAAAACCCACAGCATTGGGAAAAACATATCCAGAGGATATAATATGCCATCAGTCGGACAAAAAGAGAGAATCTTGCGTATTTCACGAATTAGTACAGTTGCGCTATGACGGGAGAACTAGGCCATAAAGAGGTTGAAGGACTCGTTCATTGGCAAAGATTTTGTCAAGCAATAACAAACCATTTTGCCAGCACTACAGAGGACCACGAAGCACTACGAGATATAGATAAGGTAAAGTGCGAGGGAAAGATTTCCAGCCTCTTATTAAAAATGGTGAACCGTAACATCAAAGTGCAATTAACCGGTATTGTGTGGTAAAGAAAGTTGGAAGAAAAAGGATCACTACAAATACAAGAACGATTATCCTAGAAAAAATACGTCCTCGATGAAGAATGGTTAAGTGCGTTAAGAGAATGTGGCGAACCCTATGAAGAAAGGAGACTGGATCAACCAGTCTCTACAAGAGAAAGCCACGTCAAAATGACAAAAAGAAAGAACTGAGGTAAGGAAAAGATTGGAACCAAAATCATCAAAAAGCATAAGCAATATACCAAAAGGAGCGCGCAGCATATAAGGCGGCCAAACAAGGAGTTAGGTCCCCAATTTTGAATAAGGCGGAAAAATCAGGAAATCCCACAGAATGGGGGAAGATGCACATGGGCATTCCGCAAAATCAAATCGACAATAGAAAGAAAATATGGGGTGTACACAATGTGTGTTAACGAACCAATAATGAAAAATCTGCCGAAAGGATGCGCTAGTAACGGCAATCCAGTGGGCTCCTTGGAAAGGTACTCGCAAGGAGGATCGAAATGATAACCAACGAAATAAAGGACGTTCACAAGTGGATTTTGTTAATGGAAACCAACTACCCCCACAAAAGGCACTAGTCACCCGGATCGAAAGGCCCACACGGGGTTGGAAAACCCTTTCAGATCACGAAATGGAGGACTAGGGGAATTTGGCACTGACGGCGACTGCGATCACGAAGTCTATGTTACTGCTGCTTACTAGGCACGCATCTTTAAAGGAATCCAAGAAACGATCCTTGGAACACCTCTCCCACCCGCCGGTGGTAAGGACCCCCGACACATCAACCAGGAAAAATAAATGATGGTAGTCGGGCACGTGTTTCAGGAAACTCAAAGGTCTAAGATAAGGACCAACTTGGGATTAAAACGAAGTCACACGAAATCATATTAGGGAGAGTGAGTAGGGGCAAAGGAGAGGACCGTGAGAGTAACGAGGAATACTTCACTCAACAGCTGTCATCGGCTGCACTAGAGACAAGGCGCTAGACTTGCTTCTCACGAGCACAGTCTCCCTCGAATTGATTCGACAGTACCGACATATGAATTCTGGGACGGATAAGATCTCATGAAACGAGGGTGGAAAACAAGCCCGTGAAGGATAGAACATGGTAATCAGCCAGCCCTATGAACCCGATGGTAATACTATGTACCTATCTGGACAATCGCGGATACCCCCCAGACAGGACCCGCAGGTTGTAAAGGCAGGATGAGGGGGAACCTTTCGGCAAGGGATAAAGACCGGTAGTAGTGGGCCACCCGATGACCAAAAGGTTGTGGATGAAAGGAAGGGCATGCAACCCAATAACTGCTCGCTCTCTCCTCGAGTGTTGGTGAAACGCCAAAAGACCAAGATAAGAATCCTATTAGGGTAAAGGCTAACAGGAACTAGTTTGGCTGAGGAGGTCTGATTGACCGACACTATGCGGGCATGGTCTCAAATATCCATAAAATATCACATAAACAAAAAGCCAACACATTCGTCGAAGTCCAGAAGAAAGCAAGAACACCACGACCGCGACGATACAATTGCCAAGATGGTATTGCACACCTGGAAACCGAAGAAAAAAAAATTAGTGTTTGAATGTTGTTAGATTCTGGTTCTAATATCTTCCTAATCAAGCCTCGTCTCGTAAGGGATTATGATATTCCTTATAAAACAAGACAATATCCTACAGAAATTTTAGGATTCGATGTCTCGGCCACTGAAAGTAGCAGTAAACATTTTACTTCCCCCCTTTATTAGAATTCGGGACTGACTCCCCCCGATCGGAGATCTCGTGTGAAATTGCAAATGCTGGAAACTATGATCTTATTATTCCTTGTAGGTGGTATAAGGAACACGACTTGACGAATTTTGAACAGCCGCAAAACAGGTACTTTGCGGAAAGTTCATGCACGGACAATGAAATCGATGTAAGATAGGGGCATATGTGGGAGAATGACGATATGGTAGTCTTCAATCAAAAGGCACAGATGATAGGACGAATACAGTGCAAAGACGAACCAGTGGAGAACATCATACATAAGATTCCCAAACAATACCACCATTATGTTCATCTATTCGAGGAGGAAGTTGCTACGTAAATGCCTCCTAGAAGGAAATGGGATAACGCCATTAGAATTAAGGACGAGCAAGAACCTCCTTGGGGCCCAATTTACCCCTTGTCGGCAATGCAACTAATGGAACTTAGGATATGCTGCGATGAAATGCTACAACAAGGGAAAATCCGACCAAGTCAATCACCAGCTGGCACTCCTATTCTTTTCGTCCAAAAGCAGATGGCAAACTACGACTAGTGGTCGATTACCGAGGCTTGAATTCAGTTACCATTACTGATAGATACCCGATACTTATCATGCGAGAACTCAGTGACTGTGTAGAAGGATCCCAGATTCTCTGGAAATAGACCTTGGAAACAGGTACTATTTGATGCGAATAGCGGATGGAGACGAATGGAAAATCGCGTTCCGATGCCTTTATGGCCACTACGAGTACATGGTAATGCCTTTCGCATTACTTAACGCTCCCACTACTTTCCAATCAATGATGCATGAAATACTGCGGGAATCTCTGGACCAAGCCGTCGTTGTCTACTTGGAGGACATCCTGATTTATGCGGAAAACAAAAACGAACATATTCAACTTGTTAAAAAGGTTCTGCAGAAACTAGAAGAGAACCAGCTAGCGGTCAACCTAAAAAAATTAGTATTTGAGGTTAAAGAAGTTGTATTCCTCGGTTACATCGTCAATACCGAAGGAGTAGAAATGAGCGAAACAAAAGTCAAGTTCATAAGAGAATGGTAGGCGCCTACTTTGGTTATGGAAGTCCAAGTCTTTATAGGATTAGTCAATTTTTACCAACATTTCATTCAAAACCATTCCCGCGATTTGCAAGCCTATCACGGAAACCTTAAAAGGTGAACCAAAAAACTTTTATTGGGGCACCGAGCGAAACAAGGCCTTTGAAATCTTGAAAGAAAAATTCCTTACCGCCCCGTTACTGTGTCATTTTCATCCTGGGCTTGACACAGTAGTCGAAACGGACAAAAGCTAGTTTCGCCCACGGTTGCGTTCTGTCACAATTTCAAGACAAGGAACTCCACCCTGTGGCGTTCCATTCACGAAAATTAAACTCTGTGGAACGTAACTATGAAATTCATGATAAGGAATTACTAGCAATAATGGATACATATACGGAATGGAGACATTACCTTTTGGGCACTGAGAAACCCGTTACAGTTTACAAGGACCACCAAAACTTTCAACCTTTTCTCACCACGAATCAAGGCAATGGAAGGCAGATCCGTTGGGCACAAGCACTAGCAGAATATTATTTCAAAATCATATACCGACCAGGTATAAGAAGAGGAAAGCCTGATGCCTTAAGTAGACAGCCGGAGTACAGTCTACAGGAGGGAGCTGCGCATAGCGAACAGTCTATTTTAAAATCAGAACATTTTCAAATTGTTTCGACATCAGCAGAGAGCGGCGAGGATGAAGGGATAGAAATGGAGGAGGAATTCCAAAGCTCTACACCATCCGCATCAAAAAAGTGAGCAACGCGGCTATAATACCAACACAGGGATCACGAATGGTGGCCGGTCACGACCTCTATCCACTAAACGATGCCCCACTTGCGGCCATGGGACAGCTCTTGGTCGACAAGGGGTTAGCTATCAGTCTACCACAATGAACAGACGGAAGAATCGCGTCTCGCAGTGGACTAGCGAGTAAGAATGGAGTTGAGGTTGGAGCTGGACTCATCGATACAGATTATACAGGCGAACTCTAGGTACTATTGCGAAACCATAGTTTCACCGACTATCAAATACGCAAGGGGGACCGCCTAGCGCAACTGATAGTAACTCAAATCAACAAGTCCGAATTAATAGAAGTCAAGGAGTTAGATCAAACAAAGTGCGCAGGCGACTGGTTCTGAAGCACTGATTTCATCCCAACACGAATGCTAGAAACGGAAACGACAATGTCTGCGGAAAGTATACTGCCAGCTGATCCAGAAACCAATCTGTATTTGGATAGGTCTGACAAACTACACCACCCCCAGTCAAGAGAGGAAATAGTCTTGATGTCAAACGCCACTCTATCAGAGATAGAAATGAAGGTATTTGCTACTGAATTTCTCGACCAAGTCTTAGTGGCTGTGGAGCAAGACGAAGAATGGAAGCGAGGAAAAGGGGAGTAGGAAGCTTACGAACGAGGCGCAAAGACTTTACCAAAACAAGGGAAAACAGTCAAGAGGTTCCTATACTACAAAAGCCGACTTCACATACCCGACAACGAAGTACTGCGAACCCTAGTCGCAAAAGGATGTCATGATTCTAAGGTGGCAGGGCATTTTGGACAGGAAAAGACCCCGCAAATAATCAGGCGAGATTTTTATTGGAAAGGGTTGGCAAACTGGATAAATGACTACGTACGATCATGTGAGGAATGCCAACACAATAAATCTCCACGACAAGCCAGGTATGGATTGTTACAACCTCTACAAGTCCCTTATGCGGCTAGGGCGTCAATATCTGCTGATTTTATAACACATCTACCGGAGTCGCAAGGCCACACTCAAATTATGGTTGTAGTAGACCGATTTACAAAAATTACCCATTTCATCGCTCTACACGAAAATGCGACGGCCAAGGATGTGGCCTAATCCTTTCTTCAGGAAGTATGGAAACTACGCGGATTGCCAACCGAGATAGTATCGGACATGGACGTAAAGTTTTCCATAGAATTCTGGGAATCGCTGTATAAACAGTTGGGAATAAAGCGGAAAATGTCAACTGCATACCACCCACAAACTGGCGAACAAACCAAGAGAACCAACCAAGTATTGGAAGATTATCTGTGAAATTTTGACAACTATGATCGGGATAATTGGTATCCACTGATGCCATTGGCGGAACACGCATACAATAACTCAGCCACAAACGCACATATAATGTCACCATTCTTCGTAAACTATGAGTTCCACCTACAAACAGAATGGATGAATGAAAGAGAAGCTCAAAACCCTGGAGCCATGATATACGCACATTGGATGAAGACGATACACCAAAAGGTAGCAAAGACTTTGGAACGTACCAGGGAAGCAATAAGAAAATATTACGATAAAAAGGCGATGGAACAACCAGACATCAAAATTGGTGATAAGATGATGTTAAACGCAAAAAACATAGGCTCCAAATGACCTTCTAAAAAGTTAAGTCCTAAGCTTTGTGGACTGTTTCAGATTTTGGAAAAAAGAGGCCATTCATCCTGCCAATTAAATATTTTCAACCATTGGCATATTCCTCCAGTATTTCATGTATCATCATTGGAACCTTACAAAGCGTCCATTCGTGAAGGATGAGAGCAACCCCACAGGCCCTTAAGGAAATCGAGGCAGATATGGAATAGGAGGTTGAGAAAATAGTGAAGAGAGAAATAATCTCATAGACTAGAAGAGTTCGCGGAAGAAATGTTTGGATGCGTGAACTAAGGTATTTTGTGAAATGGAAAGGTTGTTCGGAGGATGAGGACACCTGGGAACCACCCAAGAGTATGGACCATACTCATGAGTTGGTAGAATGTTTTCATCGAGAAAACCCGGAAATGCGAGGTAGGACAAAGGTAGAATGGTACGAAATGTTTTCCTGCCGTGACCAGGGAAACACGGAAGGTTTTTTACCCCACAGTGCTGAGTTCTAGAAAGAATAAAAAGAAAATTAACAGAATCGTGACGAGCTTGTGGAGGAGGGAGCTCGTGTTAGGCATATGCAATTCCAACATCCCCCTCTGGCCCCGATGTAGGGCCTGGACGTTGCTTGCCGAAAGGTGTGAAGTTGCTATTTACCAGCAAGAATCCCAAAAGTGGCAGCATCCCCATAACACCGAATACGTCGTTGCCATCTGTCCGACCGGAAGCTGTTCGCAGGATATATGAGGGAGGTAGTGTGCACTGCTCATACAAATGGAATTCAGTATATGATACAAATGATATCTGCCTGAGCGGAAAAGCATACCGAATCAGAAAACAATAACGCTTCATGTTGACTGACTACAACTAGTCATAGGTCTGCAAGACAGACTGGAGTTAAGGAGACGTAGCTGCAAGCCCATTCTCACAAGGCAAATCAAAGAAACGATGGAGCACTATGCCTACCAACTCTACCTGAAGATAATGCAGTCATGCCTCTGTGTTGTCACCGTTGTCTGAAATTGAGACTGGTCACCTCAACAACAGAGGAACAACTAGTATGTTCGCATTTGAGTAGCATACTCAGACTAGTTCATAGGTCAACGGCATCATTTACTTCCGACTGGCGGAGTCTAGCACACCCTCAGGATGACGAAGTAAAATAACGCAAAAGACCAGAAGCAAGGAATTATTCAGGGTCTACGAGTGTTCGCACTTAAGATTTATAAGACGAAGGAATACTAGCTATTGCGGAAGTACCTCGTTAGTATAGGTATTAGATGTACTGGCCGTGGAAACTCACGTGGGATATAAATATAACAGTTCTTTTCCCGCTATCAGACAGACAGTAATGGAGAAGAGACCTTATCAATATAAAAAGTTATTACCTACACTTCATACTCTTAGTAGTTTTAGCGAAAATGAGTATTAGCGATAAAATTACGACGCCTTCCTGACATGACTCCGTTATCGAACACTTTAAACGCTTAACCTTACTCTACTAAGCTCCGTGTTGGTTACCCGTAACATCCCCCTAGTAGAACATACATGCAATAACTAAGCCACAAACCCTCACAAAATCTCTCCATTCTGTGCAAACTAAGGGTTTCATCATCAAAGAGAATGGATAAAGCGAAGAAAGCTCATAATCTAGGGGCTACGATATATGTTCATTGGATGAAGACTACATACCGGAAAGTAGCCGAGACATTGGAATGGACTAGAGAAGCACGGAGGAAATACTATGATAAAATGGTAATGGAACAACGGGATATCAAGATCAGCGATAAGGTGATATTGAATGTAAAAAACATCTGGTCCCACCCTGCATCCAAAAAGCTTTGTCCTAAGCTTGATGGCCCATTTGTAGTTCTAGAGAAAAGTGGCGGTTCTTTGTAACAACTACACATTTCTGACTTTTGGCACTGTCACCTGGTATTCCATGTTTTGCTACAGGAACCATACCGCACATCTATTCTTGCAGGAAGAGAACAACTACTACTAGCTACTGGGGAAATCGTGGGAGACTTGAAATGGGATATAGAAAAAATATTGAAAAGTGAAATGATCTTATACACTAGGAAGGTTCGTAGACATAATGTAAGGATACATGTAATAAGGTACTTTGAGAAGTGGAAAGGTTATTCTGTGGATGAGAACACTTGTGAACCGCCAGAAAGCATGGAACATGCTCAAGAGTTAGTAAAGAGTTTTCATAGAGAAAACCCGGAAATGCCAGACTGTTACGGTGAGCTAACTGAGAGCTGGGTAGATTATGGTGAAGTGTTTCTAATGTGTTCCATAATGGAGTAACATCCGGAAGGCTTTGTAATAGCTAATACTCAGTTGTCTATAACTACCGAGAATGTGATGTGTAAATAATAACTTGTTATTTTAATGAGATCTCGGCTGTGTTGCTGTATGTCTAATAGCTGGGGAGAAACTCTTATATTTATATCCTACGTGAGTTTCTGGGGCTGGTACATCTAATACCTATACTAACTAAGTACTAACGCTTTCACTGCGCAACTTTTTATCCTATCAACTTGAGTGCGAACACTTGTAAACCCTGAACACTTTCCCCACTTCTGGTCATTAGGCTATGATACGTTTTCTTCCCAGGGGTGTGCAAGACTCTGTCAGGCGAAAGTTCTCAATGTCATGACCATAAGAACTTTGTTTGAAATATGCCGCTCAAATGTGCACATCCCACTCTTTCCCCTGTTATTGAGATAATCAGACTTAAAATCAGACAACAGTGCCAACACAGAGGCATTACCGCATTATCTTCATGTAGAGTTGGTAGGCTTGGTGCTCGATAACTTCATGATTTCCCCTAGCGAGATAACTGTAACGGGGACTCCCTGTGAGAAGATGGATCCCCAAGATGCGGCCCTACCAAGGCTTTCTTCCCAAGCAAAATGAAGAACAAATATGTAAGAGAGAAAACCTTAACAGTGAAACTTAATATCGTTAAGCCCCAGCTTTGCTCTATAAGTTCTCGAGAGGATAGTTGATCCTCTTATGTGAAGAGGTCACGCATATACTTCAATAGAATTATATTGCCAGCTCCTCTCTATCACTCCTAGGCTGACCACCATCGTGAGCATGCCCATCTCCTCTGGGCCAGGGGCTAATATTCTACCAAATGTCAGCCGGCTTTGCTAGTTTATTTTCCGACATGAAGTGTTCATGAAGTATCCTGATACATGAATTCAACTGCAGGCGAAAACTCTTCACATCGCTGTCCTGTTAGTGGCAAACTAATAGGTTTCCTGATAAGCTAGTCTAATTATTGAACTTACTGTCCCATACGTATTCGTCAATGCAAGTATTGTAGACAACCACTTAATGGTACCATTACCTTTTACAAGTCTATCGCCTTCTACTCTCTTCCACTTGATAGCTTGGTCTACGGACTCCCGTGATAAGGTACTTAAGACATTGACTTATACGGGTGCTACCCGCAGCCACTGACGATAAGCACCTCAGTCATGATAAGACTACTACGATCTAGAGCTCGCTAACAACTTCCAGACATCTTACAGTCTTTCGTAGACAACCGAGAGTCTCAGGTCTACCACTTAACCGGAGGCCTCCTAGGCTTTCGGTATACCTTATGTACCTACCACCGTAGGCTTACAAGGATCAGTGGTGTATACACTCAAGAATGACTTCTTGTGTAACCATTCAATCGCCCCATGCCCCCTAATATATCCTGCGAACAGCTTCTGGTCAGAAGGATGGTGACAACGTATATGGTATTATGCCACTGTCTTCAATAATAGGCTTTTACTAGTAAACCAGCAACTTCCCTTCAGTTGGCCCATGACGAATTGTCTGCACATCGGGGCCCGAGGGGGGTGTTGGACTCAGATTTTCCAATGTTCGCTCAAAGCAACATTTTCTTCAGTTCGGAGCTCAACAATAGATTACCCGCTTGAGCCCAGATTCAAACCACTTATATAATCCTCCGTAACAAACATTCCTATGACTTGACACAAATTTCGTATAACCTTTTACGCTCAAGGTAGGGTAACTCCTATCCAAACGTAGGGTAACCTCTTTGCCAAGGTAGGGCAACTCTACTCCCAAAGGTAGAGTAACTTGCCAGAACTCTTGGAGACCTTCCGAACTCGCCACGTCGACTTCCTCTACCTACCTGGTATACCTTTTGTCCGCAGCCTAAGCATTACCATTTTCATTGTCCACATGGTAACCCTTTGGTAGAGTTACTTGACTATCCTAACCGTAACCCTTCTGGGCTCTGGCATGGGACAAGACTAAGTCTACTGTAAGATCCAGCAGGGTCGTTACAATAACCTTACAGCTACCTCTTCTCAACTCATCTCCGTTCTTACTAACCAATGACTACTCGTAGTCAGTCAACGTGAAGCACCAGTTCTTAATATTGTTCTGCGGACTTCACTCTTCGTACAGGTACTATATCTATAGTACTCTGGATTCCATTTGCAGGTGCCGTGCTCACTCCCTCTTTCATTTATCCTGCAAACAGCTCACAGTCTGGCAGGACACCGACCATATATACCCTGTTATGGGAATGCCGCCAATTCTGCAACTTTTACCTGTAGCAAGCAATTGACAATGTGCTGTAGGCGACATCCGAGTTCTTTTTCAGGACCAGTGGAGGGTGTTGTAACAGCATATACATAACATGATGGAGTAATCCCAATAGTATGTTGTATTGTTTCCCTGTTAGGGTGTTTCGCGGGATATTGCCCATAGTATTGTACTCCCTCTTGGCACACTATATCTTGTAAATGGTCTTGGGGATTTCCCCTCCTCTAGATAGATAGAAGAATACGATTATTCTCCTCTCTATACAACAGCCTTGTTCCTCCTGTAACTTTCCTCTATCAGAGGCCTTCTGAACTATCTGCTATGAGACCATATCGCCATCATAACACATGCTTCCTCCTCCGAATGTTCATCTCAAGTCCTTCCATATTCCCAACCTTCTTATTCCTTCTCGAATTCAATATCTTAGAGTAAGAAAACTTGCATGTTTGCTTGGGAATTGCAGGAAAACCTTTTCCAACTGTTCTACTTCTGCCCTACCTGGCATCTCCGGGTTTCCCCCCTTGCAAACTCTCTACCAGTTTGTGACCATGTTCCATGCTCTCTGGTGGTTCCCCTGTGTTCTCATCCCCAGAACAACTTTTCCACTTCACGAAATACCTTAGTTTGTAGATCCGGACATTACTCCTACAAACCCTTCTAGTGTACGAGATTATTTCACTCTTCACTATTTTTTCTACCTCTCCTCCAAGTCTCCCTCGATTTACTCAGGGACTGGTGAGAGTTGTTCTCTTCCTGCGACTATTGATGCTCGGTATGGTTCCTGTAATGATACATAGAATACCTGCTGAATGTGCCAGCAGTTAGAAATATTTAGTCTATATGACCAACGGACTCTTTTCTCCATGACCTCCAATGGTCCACAAAGCTTAGTGGTTACCTTTTTGGATGGTCATTTGGAGCAGATGTTTATTGCATTTAACATCACCTTATCATCAATGTTGATATCTGGTTGTTCTATTACCCTTTTCTAATAATATTTCCTCATGGCTTTCCTGGTACGTTCCAAGGTCTCGGCCATGTTTTGGTTTATCATTTTCATCCAATGTGCATATATCATGGTCCCTCCGTTTTGAGCTACCCTTTCTTTCATCCATTTTGTCCATATACGCAACCCATAATTTGCAAAAGATGGGAACGTTTTGTGGGTGTTTTGGGCTGAATTATTGTATGATACCCGTGTTCCGCTAGTGGGAGTAACTGATACCAGTCGTACTGATTGAAGTTGATAAAATTATCCCTGTAGCCTTCCAGTACTTGGTTGCTCCTCTCAGTTTGTCCGTCAGTTTGCGGATGGCAAGCATTTGACATTTTTCTTTTTATTCCCCACAGCCTTTACAATGATCCCCAAAATTCTCCACAATTCCTTCTGTCCTTGTCCACTACAATTTCTGTTGGTAACCTGCGTAGTTTCTATATTTCTGGGAGAAAAACCTCTGGTACATCCTTGGCTGTCGCATTTTCGTGTAGTGGGATGAAAGGTGGCATTTTGGTGTATTGGTCCGCTACAACCATAATTTGTATATGCCCTTGTGATTCCGATAGGTGGGTGATGAAAGTGGTAGATATTGACGCCTATGCTGCGTCACTGACATGTAGCCGTTGTAACAACTTAATCTTGGTGTTTCGTGGGGACCTATTGTGTGGACCCTCAACACAAGAGTGTACATAGTCATTTATCCAGTTTGCCATGCTCTTCTAGTAAACTTCTCTTGTAATTATGTCGGGAGTTTTTCCTTGACCGAGATGTCCTGTTACCCTACCATCATGGCATCCTTATGCGATTATTGTCCATAACTCTCCGTTGTTGCGTATATCGAGGCGGTTCTTGAGGTAGAGGAATCCTGCCTTCTGTTTCCCTTGTTTTGGTAATAGTCTTCTGTCGCCTTCCACTGTTTCTAACTGCTGTCTTCGTTCGTTCCCTCCTTCGTCTTGTCCCGCAGAGACGAAAACTTAGTTAAGGAACTCGGTAGCAAACATCTTTATCGCGACTTGTGCAAGAGTGGAGTTAGACATTAAGATGCATTCTGGTGTAGCGCGTATATTGTATTCTTTGTCTGACTTGTCCAAATATTAGTTAACTTAGCCATTCGCTTGCAGTATACCTTTTGTAGGCATAGATGTTTCAGCTGCTAACATTTGTGTTGGGATGAAATCGGTGTTTATAAAACCTTGGCCTGCGCGTTCTGTCTGATCTATCTTATTTACTGCCATTATTTCTGAGTTGTTGATTTGAGTTATATCAGTTGCACTATGCAGTCCCCTTTTCATACTTGACAGTTCTTAAAGCTATAGTTTCGTAGGAGTAACTAGAGTTTGCGCACACAGTCCGCATCGCTGACTCCCGCTTGTTACGGGTAACCAACTCAAAGCTCGGTAGAGTATACAGATGCTTATAGTGTAGTTAAATAACGGAGTAATGTTAGGGGGGCGTGGTGATAATAGTTGCTAAAGTTTTGGTTCGCCGATACTACTAAGAGTATAAGTTGTAGGTAATAACGTGTTATATTGATAAGATCTCTTCTCCGTTCGCTGGTTCTCTAATAGCTGGGGAGGAACTCTTATATTTATATCCCGCGTGAGTTTCCGCGGTTGGTACATCTAATACCTATCCTGTACAAGTACCCTCTAACAACCCGCTAACTAATTTATCTTATCATTCTGAGTGCGAGCACCCGTAGACCCTGAATATTTCCTTGCGCTTTGGTCATCAGGCCAGGATAGCTGTTTTTTCTGAGGGTGTCCTAGACTCCGCCAGTCAAAAGCTATCGATACCCTTGCCATATGAACTTAGTCTGAATATGCAGCCCAATTGCGAACATACCAGTCGTTCCTCTGTTATTGAAGTGATCAGTTTCAATATCAGACACCGGCGAACAATTCAGAGACATGACTGCATTATCTCAACGAAGGCTGGTAGGCTTAGCGCTCCATCGCTTCTTTGATTTGTCTAGCGAGAAGTTCTTGCGGCTACATCCCCTTGGCCTAAGTCCGTTTGTTGGAGCTCCAGACCACATGTCCGATAACCTCTTTTTAAACCGACCAATAATTTCTATTTAAGTTATCTCATATTCTTTGAGACTCCTATTAAGGCTTCGCTAAATCTTATGTCGGTCGGAATAACTATTTCACCGACAATATACGTCGGTAACTTATCGCAATCTGAGGGTTGTTTCCTTGGCAATAAACGATCGCTCCTTTATGCCTAACACACCACCAGATGGAGTTTCTTGTCTAGAAATTGTAACAGAACGCAACCGAGGGCGAAATCACTTGCATCTGTTTCTACCAATGTGTGTAGCCCAGGTTCAAAATGACAAAGTATGGGTGCAGCATGGAATTTTTCCTTAAGGATTTCGAAAGCCGTGTTTTGCTTGGTGCCTCAATGAAATATTTTTAGGTCACCTTTTAAGGTTTCCGTGATAGGTTTGCAAATCACGGAGAAGTTTTGGATAAAACATCGGTAAAAATTAGTAAATCCTATGAAACCTTAGACTTATTTAACTGAAGTGGGCGCTTTCCATTCTCTTATGGACTTGGCTTTCCTTTCGCTCATTTCCACTCCTCCGGTATTGACCATGTAACCGAGAAATTCAACTTCTTTCACATGGAATACTGATTT
This sequence comes from Tuber umbilicatum, assembly GCA_003313605.1. Lineage (NCBI taxonomy): Eukaryota > Fungi > Ascomycota > Pezizomycetes > Pezizales > Tuberaceae > Tuber > Tuber umbilicatum. The sequence continues at coordinate 13,753 of QLOI01001845.1, read as the reverse complement.
TTCGAGGTTGACTGCTAGCTGGTTCTCTTTTTATTTCTGCCGAACTATTTTAAGCAGGGGAATCTGGTCCTTTTCGTTTTCAGAGTAAGTCAGGATGTCGTCTAAGTAGACAACAACTCCTAGGTCTAGGAGTTCCCCCAGTATTTGGTGCATAATTGATTGGAAAATAGCGCTATTGTTAAGTAATCCGAAAGGCATTACCATGTACTGGTAGTGGCCGTAACGGCATCGGAACACTGGGTTCTATTCCTCTCCTACGGCTTTTGGCACCAAATTAGACCTCTTTTTATGGTCTATCTTGTAGCAAATCTGGGATCCTTCCACTCTATCTCAGAGGTCCCTCATGATAGGTATCTGGTATCTGTCGGCATTGGTAACTGAATTCACGCCTCGGTAATCGACTGCTGGTCGTAGTTTGCCCTTCGCTTTTCACACGAAAAGAATAGGAGCGCCAGCAGGTGATTCACTTGGTTGTATTTTCCCTTTTTGTAGCATTTCATCCAAGTACTTTCTAAGTTCTTTTAGTTGCATTGCCGACAACGGGAAAATTGGGCCCCAAGGCGGTTCTTCCCTGTCTTTAATTCTGATGAAGTGATTACTTTTTCTCTTCGGAGGCATTTGCGTAGCAACTGCATCCTCGATTAGTTGAACATAATCGTGGTATTGTTTGGGGATTTTATGTATTATGTTCTCGACATGTTCGTCCTTACACTGGATTCGTCCTATGATCTGTGCATTTTGATCAAAGGCTGACCTCTCGTCATACTCCCACATATCCTTCAATTCTTCATCGATTTCGTGGTACGGACATGATTTCTCGGAAAAGTACCAATTTTCTGCTTGTTCAATATTTGTCAAGTTGTGTTCCTTACACCAGCCGATGGGAATAATAAGGTCATAGTTTCCAGCATTTGAAATATCAGCCGAGTTTTCCGATCTGTAGGAGTTAGTCCTGATCTCGAACAAAATTGGGCACGGAAAATGTTTTTCACCACTTTCAGTGGCAGAGCCATTGAATACAAAGATTTCTGTAGGTTATTGTCTTGTTTCATAGGGAATATCCTATTTGCTTACGAAACGAGCGTTGATTAGGAAGATATCAGTACCAGAATGTAATAACCTGCGAACCTGGATTCTTTTTCCTACAGTCTCTATGTGTGCGATTCCTTCTAGGTAATTGGATCGCCTTGGTTGCGGTGTGTTTGCTTTCTTCTACACCTCAATGAATGTGTCGGCCTTTTGTTTTTGAAACATTTTGTGGATGTTTGAGACCATGCCCGCATAGTTTCTGTCAATCAGACCTCCTCAGCCAAACTAGTTCCTTTTCGGCTTTTCCTTAATAGGGATCTTATCTTGGTCCAGTTGGCATTTCACCAACACTCGTGGAGAGAGCGAGCAGTTATTGAGTTGCGTGCCCTCTTTTCATCCACTACTTTTGGTAATCGGGCAACCCACTACAGGTGGTCTTTACCTCTTCCCCAAGGGTGCCCTCTCATCCTGCCTTTACAACCTGCAGGTCCTCTCTGGGGGGTATCCACAATCGTCCAAATAGGTACATAGTATTGCCATCGGTTCATAGGGCTGCCCGATTACCATGTTCTATCCTTCACACACTTGTTCACCACCCTCATTTCGTGAGACCATATCTGTTACAGAATTCATACGTCGGTACTGTAGAATGGATTCAAGGGAGACCGTGTTCGTGAGAAGCAAGTCTAGAGACTCGTCACGAGTGCATCCGATGATGTCTCTTGAGCGAAGTCTGCCTTGTTACTCCCACGGTCACCCCGCTCGCCCCTACTGACTCTATCTAGTATGATTTCTCTAGACTTTATTTTGATCCCCAGTTGGTCCTTATCGGAGACCCTTGAGTTTTAACAACACATGTCCTACTCCAATCATTTATTTTCTTCGGTTGGTTTGTCGGCGGTCCTTACCACCAGTGGGTGGAAGAGGTGTTCCTCATATTGTTTCTTCGATTCCTATAGACCTGCCAGCCCATTTGAGCACCAGTCACATAGACCACCCAATCGCCGTGGCCGTCGGTGCCGAATTTCCTTAGTCCTCCATTTCATGATCTGAAAGGTTTTCCCAAATCAGTGTGGGCCTTTCAATCCCCGTGACTTGTGCCTTCTGTGGGGGTGGTTGGTTTCCATTAACCAAATTCACTAGTGGACGTCCTTTATTGCGCTGGTAATCATTGCGATCCTCCTTACGAGTACCTTTCCAAGGACCCCGTTGGATTGCCGTTACTTGTGCATCTCCTCATCAAGTTTTCCATTTGTGGTTCGTTAAACCACATCCTGTACACCTCATATTTTTATTTCTGTCGTCGCTGAGATTTTGCGGAATGTCTTTATGCAAACTTTCCCATTCTGTGGGGTTTCCCAATTTTTCAGTCCTATTCAAAGTTGAGGTCCTACCTTCTTGTTTGGCCGCCTTATATGCTGTGCGCTCTCCTTTGGTATATTCCTTACACTTTTTGATTATTTTGGTTTCACCTGTTTCCTCATCCCAGTCCTTTCTTTTTCTCATTTTGACGTGGCTTTCTCTTGTAGAGACTCCTTGATCCAGTCTCCATTCTTCATAATGTTTACCACATTCCCTTAGTGCACTTAACCATTCTTCATCGAGGTCGTATTTTTTCCCAGATAATCGTTTCAGTATTTGCTGTGGTACCTTTTCTTCCAACTTTCTTTGCCACCCGATACCCTTTACTTGCACTTGGATGTTGAGGTTCTCCATTTTCAATAAGAGGGTGGAAATCTTTCTCTCGTATTTAACCACATCCATATCTCGTAGCGCTTCTCACTCCTCTGGGGTACTAGCATAACGGTTGGTTATTTCTTGAAAGAATCGTTGCAAGTGACCAAGTCCTTTTACCTTTTTATGGGCTAGTTCAACAGTCATAGCGCAACCATACCAATTCGTGAAATGCGCAAGATTTTAACCATTCGTTTGACTGATGGCATATTGTATCCTAGGCATCTGTTTTTCTCAATGTTGTGAGTTTCGTCGGAAAAAATCCTCACCTTGGAGTAGCTCTGTTTTCTTGTTTTGGTAATCCTTTGCTACGAAGATTTGGGCTGGTGTGGTGTCTTTCCTTTCGACACCGGCCAACCCTTTGCTTACGGCTTCTATAAGTAGTTGCATTTGATCATAGTCGACGTCTTCTTTTGGCCTCATCCCGCGCCTGGCTTGAGGTTGCTTTCATTTCCACCTGCGTCCGTCTCGATCAGGGTTCCCCATAGCTTTTACTGTCCGAAGGACTACTTGATGAACTATCGTCATCATCATCATCGTCACCTGGATGCCCTGGATTATCTCTTGGACCATGCGGCGGTCCTTGCTCACCACCACTAGGCCCTCCTTCTGCCACTTGTTGTTGAGGGGCCTTTCCCTTTCCTTTTTGATTCTCTTGAGAATTTTGGCTGTCCTTAGGTGCAGGGAACTGAGGCGCACTGCTTCCTCCTCGGTCGGCACCTGATGGCCGCTGATTAACCTGTGCCGACAAATTGTCCAGTAGTCTTTTCAATTCATGGATCCCTGCATCCTCCGGGCTTCGAATACACGGTTGACAAGCTGGTTTCTGACTTCTCTTTCCCTGTTTTTTTTTTCCTTCATATTTTTATTCATTCTGGGTTAAAATCATACATGCAGCTCGCGCTTTGGCCTACAAAAAGCCTCAATTCCAACGCAATTACAAAGGAAACTACTAAAAAATCAAAACTCAATGCCCCCGCATCACCATAGCGGAAACATATCCGCAAGCATCACAACTGATGACTAACAAAACTAGTAGTGAAAATCCCTGTCACAATCCAGCAGGTGCAGCCAGGTTAGCCACAAAAGGAACGAACGCCAGAAAAGAAAGTCCAACCCAAGGGAGGACTCAAACTGCGAACTGGAAACGAAAGAACATCACAGGGCATTAAACCTGCCCTAATTTCAAGCCTAGAATAGCGCAGTAAGATGCCAGCTAAACAGTAACGAAATAAACGAAAACCCGCAAAACCGCCAGTTGAGTTAAGTGCCAACCATGCTGACCTGCTCCTCCACCTCCTCAGGATCCAAACCAGGACGCTGGGGGCGGGAAAGGTAGATCGTAGAGTGGGCGTCATGGGGTCCTCTACAATTGACACACCTAACATTAAGATGACTGCAAGGGTGACCGCGGACACAACAGGTGGCCGTCGGGCAGGAGTAATCCCCAGTGGAATATCTTATGGCGCACCAGCGGCATGTTGCTGGGTTGGAGCACTTGGTGTTCTGGTGTCCAAACCGATGACAGTTTGAGCACAGGGTGAAGCAGTGGAAAGGAAGGCGACGTTCAGACCTAAAGGTTGAGGAGAAGGCAGAGAGTCTCTTATTGACGAAGCTGGGTGCCTTTGAGCCGGTGATTGAAATGACTATGGTCGAGGTCGCCTCACTTACGCGGGAGTCATCAGAGGTGAGCCATCTGGGTTGCTGTATGTGGGCTCGCCTAGTATTGAATGAGGTGAGCTCAGTGGTAATGGTAGCTAGGGTGTATTGAGTTGGTATGCTATGGACCAAGAGGTGCGTGGCTGGGGTGTTCAAATAGGCGGTGGTTTTTTCAGGAATCAGGTGGAGGAAGGAAGAGATTGCCCTGTTCAGAGCAGAGGCCTTCACATTATCCAGGGTAGTAAGAGTGTCATTGCCACTTTCGAGCGACACCGCCTGCACGTAGGTGGCTGAGCGAGCAATATTGATGCTGTCTCTGAGCAAGATGGCAGTAGAGGTGAGGGAGGAGCTATAGCACTTGATAACCAGGTATCTCTCTCTCATAATGATCGGCTTCTTGGGCTGTGGAGCCTTAGAAGGGTCAAGAGGTTTCGCCTCTGTTGCAGAAGGCTTAGAAGTGTGAGAGGGTTTTCTCTGCCTACCTTTTCTCGCGACAGTGGCCCAGGTGGGAGGACCAGGGGAGGGACCATGTATAGGCGGTGCAGGAGGAGGGGGGGCGATGGGTGACTCAGGGGGAGTCCTAGAGGCTTGGGGTGCTTGGGGTGGTGAGAGAGCCGTGGTAGGGGCGAGAGGGCGATTGGGGTCCATGATGTGAATGACCGTGATTTCCTCGCGTAGAGCCATGAGCTCCTGGGTGACAAAGTCCAGGGCCCTCCTGTATGCGGCATTGGTTTGACGAAACACCTGGACGAGGATGGTTACATCAGGTGGGGTTTCAAATTCTGGTATTTGTAGTTCCACAGCACACTTCACAAAGAGACTCTAGAAGTAGGTAGGGTCCATGTGATTGATGTCCTCACCATGCCTTGTGAGGACTGGGAGCTGGGGCTGCGTGTTGCTGCGTGGTCGCTTTCGAGGGGGAGGATCTCCAGAAGAGAACAATGGGAAGGTGGGGGGGAGGGAAGTTTCATCACCACCAAGGGGCGTGAATCTAGACCCATAGGATGGAGGATTTGGGTTGCTCCTCTGGCCCTTTCCTTTGCCCGTGCGGGAGCGACTGCGCGTGGAGGACATGGTTGTGGAGTAAAGGCTTTCCCTGTGAGGGGTAAGCGAGGAAGCTGTGAGCAAGGGTTTTCAGCCAATGAGATAAAGCCCTGGTGAAAAACTTGGTCTGGTTTTTTCAATCGCTGTGGTTGTAACAGAGACAGAGTAGGTTGTAACAGAGACAGAGCATGTTGTAATAGAGAAGGAGCATGACTCTGGTTTCTTGCTATTTGTGCTCTTACGTCCTCGTTTTCTTCCCTTTAGGTAGCTAGCTCCCTTACAAATTCATCACGGTGTGATTGTAAAGTATTAACTTCCATTTCCAATAAGAGGTCGCGGGCGAGTGATAGTGCATCAGTTTTCCCTATGTTGCTCTGCCATTGCTCACAAATCGCTTGTTGTCGCTCCTGCTGCTGCCCAATCCTATTTTCTTCGGTTATTTGTCCTAACTCGGCCCTGTCCCATGCTTTACTAAGTGCTGAAGTAACCATTTCTAGGTTCTTTGTGACATTTTCTGCCTCTTAATCCACTAGTTCCTCTCATTCCTTAACTCTGGTCCCAACATCTTCCAAGTCTGCCACCAGCCGTTATTGAGAGTTTGAGAGAGTAGTGAAGGCAATTTGTGGTCGATCTTGGGTTTCTTGTACCGTCCGGTCCATACGTCCTATCACGGAGTCAAGCTCGGTCATGAAATGTCATGCCGTTCGTCGGGCCTTAGCTTGAGGTCCTTGGAGTGGGGTAGAGTATCTTTCGAGGAAAGTGAGCGACTGTTTCGTTAGTCACCCCGGGGTTGGTTGTACCAAACCACTCATCTTTGACTGTGATGACCTTTTGTCAACCCTTGGTGGGGGCCGTACGACCGGGGTACCGCTTTGACTTAGAATGTAACTTCCAGGAACTGGGGGTGGTTCAGACCTTGTAGTGCGAACTTGGTCAACTCCGTCATCATCTAAGCTTTCTCCTTTCATTTCGTCTTCTCCCATGATCCTAAATGCCATATGCGAGTAAGTTTCTGTGCTTTGCTTTTAATGATCGACTTCATAGTAGAAAAGGAATCCATCAGATGTCCAACCGTCCTTCACGATTGTATTGTGTAGGATTTTGACAGTAGACGGATTTATCCGACGATCCTTAATCCTCGCGGGTATCCAGCGCAAGTGATATCGTATTTTCTCCATGACGTAGGGTTACCACCCATGAGCGGCTCTTTTTACCACTGGTATCGAATTATTTTTGTCGTCAAAGTTAAGAATAATTTCACGGCAGGCATGTTTCCAAATAAGTGACTTTTGTGATTGTATGTCTTGATAAGTTTTTTTGCTGCTTCACCCTTTTGGTAATCTTTTTCTTTTATTTGACTATTGGAGGTTTGATAGAACAAGCCTTCGTGAGGCTACCTTGCTTGCCCTGCTCGAAGTCGTCGTAATCGTCTTCATCCATAGATGTTGTTAAATACTCAGCGAGGTATTCATATAAGTTCTGCGTAGCCGTTATGTCTCCTACGATGAAGAACAAGTAATAACAAACGATAATAGCAAGTATTGTCAAGATCATTTGACATCTTTTGTGTCGATCGTGCCTCAGTGACAGAGAGACCATCAATAAAGTGTTACGGGTAACCAACTCGGAGCTAAATGGATTAAGGTTACGCGTTTTATGTGTTTAATTACAGAATCTTGTCTGGAAGGCGTCGTGATTTTATCGCTAATACTTGTTTCGCTAAAACTACTAATTGTATGAAGTGTAGATAATAACTTGTTATATTGATAAGATCCCTGCTCCATTGCGGTCTGTTCTAATAGCTGGGGTGGAGCTCTTATATTTATATCCCGCGTGAGTTTCCCCAGCCAGTAGATCTAATACATTTACTAACCAAGTACCTCCGCAACAACTAGTATTCCTTCGGCTTATCAATGTTAAGTGCGAACACTCGTAGACCCTGACTAACTCCACCCTTCTGGTCCTTTGGGTGAATTTACTTTGTCTCCTTGAGGATGTGCGAGACTCTGCCAGTTAGAAGTAAATAATGCCCTTGCCATATGAACTTTAGTCTGAATATGACGCCCAAATGCCAACATACCAGTTGTTCCTCTGTCATTGAAGTGATCAGTCTCAATTTCACAAAACGGTGACAACACAGAGGCATGACTCCATTATCTTTACATAGAGTTGGTAGGATTAGTGCTCCATCGCTTCTTTGATTTGGCTCGCGAGAATGGGCTTGAAGCTATGTCCCCTTAACTCCCGTCCGTTCTTGCAGACCTATTACTTTATTCTAGTTGGTCAACATGAAGCGTTATTGTTTTCTGATTCGGTAGGCTTTTCCACTCACGCAGATATCATTTGTATCATATACTAGATTCCAGCTGCATGAGCAGTGCACACTACGCCTCTCATATATCCTGCGAAAAGCTTCAGGTTGGACGGACGGCGACGACGTATAGGGTGTTATGGGGAAGCTGCCAATTTCGCAATTTTTGCTGGTAACTAGCAACCTCACAGCGGACTGCAGGCGACGTCCAGGCCCTACATTGGGGCCAGAGGGGGATGTTGGAATTGCGAATGCTTAACGCTATGCAACTGGTGCTAAATAGGCACGTATGTTTATATAAATCAAAGACATACCGCGATGAAAACCTTACCCACCCACCGCTGATAAGGACCCCCGACACATCAACAACGGAAAATAAATGTTGGTAGTGGGACACGTGTGCTGGAAAACCAAAGGTTTCTGATTAGGACCAACCTGAGATTAAATTGAAGTCAGAAGGAATAATACCAGGGCGGGTCATTAGGGCCCAGGAGATGACATATGGGAGTAATGAGGCATACTTCGCTCCAGCACCAAATACTGGATGTATTGGAGAAAAGGCTTTGGACTTGCTCTCCCAGATACAATCTCCCTCGCATTTATTCAAAGATACCAACGTATGAATTCAGGGATGGATATGATCTCATGAAATCATGATGGAGAACCAGCGCGGGAAGGACAGGACATGGTAATCGGCCAGCCCCATGGACCCGGTGGTAATACTATGTACCTATCCCGACGATTTTGTATACACCGCAGACTGAGCCTGCAGGTTGAAAAAGCAGGATGAGAGGGAACCCTTCTGCATGGGGTACAGACCGCTGGTAGTGGGCTGCCTGATGACCTAAAAAATGGAAATTGTGGCTTGATGAAAGGGCACGCAACCCAATAACTGCACGCTCTCACCTCTCGTGTTGGTGAAACGCCAGGAGACTAAGTTAAGGACCAGATTAAAAGAAAAGGCTACCAGCAACTAGTTTTGCTGAGGAGGTCTAATTGACCAAAACTATGCGGGCATGTTCTCAAACATCCGGAAGTGTCTTAAAAGGGAACAACTGATCCGTTTGTCAAGGTCCGGAAGAGGGCAAGATACCTCGACCCAGATGATATAACTGCCTAGAAGGCATCACAGACATTGAAATAAAAGGAAAAACAAATTATGTTCGAGTTTTATCAGATTCTATTTCTAATATCTTCCTAATCCACGCTCACCTCGTACGAGAATCCCATAGCCCTTAAAAAACGAGACAAAATCCTCCGGAAATCTCAGGATTCGATGGCTCGGCCCCTGAAACCTGTGGAAAACATTTAACCTGTCCAATTTTTTTCGAGATCAGAACAAACTCCGGGTGGTCGGAAATCTCCTACCAAATTGCAAATGCAGGAAACGACGACCTTATTAATCCTTTTAGGTGGTTTAAGGAACACCAAGTGACAAATATTGAAAACTCTGAAAAGTGTTATCATTCTCAAAAATGATGTCTAGACCACGAAGTCGATGAAGGATTGCGGAATATGTAGGAGTATGACGAGACGGTGGCTGTTGACCAAAATGCCAGAGTCCTAGGGTGAATACAGTGTCAGGAAAAACCAGTCGAGAACATCATACATAAAATCGGGGAACAATACCGCAATTATGTTCAACTATTCGAAGAGAAAGTTTCAACAAAAATTGCCCCCTAGGGGATAATGGGATCCCGCCATCACGATTAAGGAAGCTGAAGAACCCCATTAGGGCCCAATATACGCGCTGTCGGCAATGCAACTATAGTAACTCAGGTAGTAGTGGGATGAAATGTTGCAACAAAGGAAAATCTGACCATGTCAATCACCTGCTGGTGCTACTATTCTTTTTGTCCCAGAAGAATAGGGCACACTGTGACAGGTAGTCGATTACCAAGGTCTGAATTCAGTTCTTATTGCGGACAGAAACCCGATACCTATCTTGAGGTAACTAAGAGACCGAGTAGGAGGATGCCAGATTTACTCTACCATAGGTCATAGAAAGGTGCATTACTTGGTATGAATTACCAAAGGAGACGAATGGAAGACAGGGTTCCGATGCCGTTACCAGCATTAAGAGTACATAGCAATGCCTTTTGGATTACTTAATGCGCCCGCTACCTTCCAAGCAATGATTCACGAAATACTACGCGAATCTTTAAAGAAAGGAGTTGTGGTCTGCTTAGACCACATTGTCATATACTGAGAAAACGAGAAGGACGATATTCAAATGGTCAAAAAGGTTTTGCAGAAACTGAAAGTAAACCAGCTAGTGGTGAAATGAGAAAAAGCACTATTGCACATTAAAGAGGTTCAATATCTTGGTTACATGGTCAATACTGAAGGAGGAGAAATGAGCGAAAGAATAGTTAAGTCTATAACAAGGGAAGGCCCCCAATTCAGTTGAGAAAGTTCAAGTCTTCATCAGATTTTACAATTTTTACTGCCGATTCATTCAAAACTGTTGCGCGATTTGCAAACTAATCACGGAAACGCTAAAAGGTGACGCAAAAAGCTTTTTTCGGGGCATGGAAGAGAACACAGCTTTTGAGGCTCTGAAGGAAAATTCGTTACCGTACCCATACTTTTTGATTTCCATCCTAGGCTAGATCCCCCAATGAAAACTGATTCAAGTGATTTCGCTCTCGGTTCGGTTCTGTCACAATGTCCAAATAACACCCTATATCTGCTCACATTCCATTCACAAAAATCATATTTTGGGGAGCAAACTACGAAATTCATGACATGGAACTACTAGCGATAAGGGAAGCATTTAAGGAATAGAGACATTACCTTTTAGGTAAAGAAAAACCGGTTACCATTTATACCAACAACCTAAATTGTCAACATTTCCTTATCACTAACAAATGGAAGGGAGGACAAATGTACGGGGCACAAGCATTAGCGGAATATAATTTCAAAATCATTTACCGACAAGGTACAAAAGAATGGAAACCTGATGCCTTGAGCGGCCGGCCAGAGTACCATCAGAAGGAGGGAGCTCCAGATAGCAAGTAGTCTATTTTGAAACCTGAACATGTTCAAATCTCCTTTGCTTCTATTGAAAGGGATGAAGATGAAGGAAAAGAAATGGATAAGGAATTATGGAAGCTTTACAATATAGGAATCAAAAGATTGATCAAGTGGGCAATCATACCAACCGAAGGATCAAGAAGGTTGGGGGCTCAGGACCTCTGCACGTTAAGTGATGTCTCACATTTAGGCATATGCAATTCCAACACCTCCTGCTGGCCCAGATGTAGGGCCCGGACGTAGCCTTCCGTACAGTGTAAAGTTGTTGGTTACCAGCAAAAATCGGGAAATTTGCAGCTTCCCAGTAACACCTTATAGGTCGTCGCCGTCCTTCTGACCGGAATCTGTTCGCAGGATATATCAGGGGGCATGGGTTGATCGAGTTGTTACACGAGAAGTGATTTTCGAGTGCATACACCACTGATCCTTATAAGCCTACGGTGGTAGATATGTAAGATATACCGGAAGCCCGGGAGGCCTCCGGTAAAGTGGTAGACCTTCGACTCCCTTATGTCTCCGAAAGACTGCAAGACATCCAGAGGTTGTCAGCGAGCCCCAGATCGTAGCAGTCTTATCTTGACCGTGGACATTATCGTCAGTGGCTACCGGTAGCGCCCGTATAGGCCAATGGCTTAAGTGTCTCATCACGGGAGTCCGTAGATCAAGCTATCGTGTCGAAGACAGTAGAAGACGAGAGACATGTAAAACGTAATGACACCATTGAATGGTTGTCTACGAGACTTGCATAGACGAATATGAATGGGATATTGAGTTTGATATTAGACTAGCTTAACCGTAACCTGTTAGTTCGCCACTAACAGGATAACGTTATGAAGAGTTTTCTCCTGCAGTTGATTGCATGTATCAGGATACCGCATGAACACTTCACATCGGATAATGAAGTAGCAGAGCCAGCTGACATTTGGTAGAATATTAGCCCCAGGCCCAGAGGAGATGGGCATGCTCGCGATGGTGGTGGGCTTAGGAGTTTTGGAGAGGAGCTGGCAATATAATTCTACTTAAGTATATGCGAGACCTCTTCTCCTAAGACTATCAACTATCCTCTTGAGAACTTATTGAGTAAAGCTGCAGCTAGTCGATATTAAGTTTCACCATTAATGTTTTCTCTCTTACATATTTGTTCTTCACTTTGCGTACGAAGAACGCTATGGTACGGCCGCATCCTTGGGATCCATCTTCACACAGGGAGCCCCTGTTACAGTATATCGTTAAGCGAACTTTGCACTTAACTCATTCTCTCCTGATCAATTGATTGACTATTGTTGAAAACCTCTTCCGAGTACGAGTCGCTTGTCTGGTACAAGAAGCATCATGTGGAAAAGACGATGTCCGCCCACCTTGGTAGTGTTGACCGTGCTGCGCAGCCGGCCCATGACCTCCGTTTACGAGCGTCGGTTTACGCGGACCTACGTGGTCTTGAATGGCCTGCTATGCCCACACTTATGCATGTGGCTCTGATTGACATTCCTGAAGAGTGTTGGGACGTTGTCATTGCCGACCACGATCGCTTATTCCATTCCTTCACGCAGACCCCTCTCAAGGCTGGATCTACTGCTGATTGCCCTGAGGAGTTCACGTTTGCAGAGTTTACCCGACAGTTCATTGAGCCTTACATTCTTCATGAAGTAGGTCATCAGATCAAGGCGGCTGAAACTCAGATGCGATATTGGAACGAAGAATCTCGGTGAATCTTTCAGCAAGCAATTGTTGATGCGGCGCCCAATTGGATATGATGGCAACAGAGGTGCTTCAAGCAACTGGTTGTCAACCAGCAAGCCATTAACAATAGGGTCCATGCCTTAGATCGGGCAGTCAATAAAGGGCACCTGATAAATGCGCAAAACGATGGCATCCTGGCAGTCGCACCTCCGATGCCAAAGGAACCTAGGTTACACTACGAGGAGCTTTTGACGCAGATTCTGCAGGACCCGGAATATCAAGGGATGTTAACAGAGGCAGTGGTAGTTTTGGCTTCAGGCCAGAGCCAAAGGGCACTCTCATCATCGCCCTCACTTCACCCCTTTGTTGAGCAAGTGGCAGTAGCCTTGTCGTTAACCATGACTAGGAAAAGCTCCACCCGAACTCCCAGTCCGGCCATGGGTTCAAAGCCCACCTGAGTCAGGAAACAGCGAAAGACTTCGCCAGCAACTGGTGGTAATGCACAAAAGTCAAGTGCTCCAAAGACGAACCCTACTGTCCAAGTTATTCCCCCTCCAGCTCCCGGAAGTGATGATGCACCATCACCAATCACAGCGAAGCCCACATAGGCACCTCCACCACCAACCCGTGCGGCACCAGTCAAGCCAATCGGAGTGAGCAATTCGGCTCCACGGGTTTGGCTCTGTTTCCTCCACCACGTTCGGTAGAGTTATATCCGGCTTTCACTCCGGAAGGACCACACACTTCCAGTGGCTTCGCCGGTTTTCGGCAAGCAACATGAAGGAAAAGTCCATGTGAACGTCAATGTCGCATAGACCACCTCTCACCGGAGGCTTGTATACGGTATCTTTTTTTTTTTTTTTTTTTTT
>QLOI01001844.1:0-10157 GCA_003313605.1 Tuber umbilicatum | reverse complement strand
GGGGGAGCAGACGCGGCAGGAAGGGAGTGAGGGGAGAGATCCATAGTTCCAAGACCAGGTAAGAGTACTGGGCTAGGCCACAGATATTTCTCCTAAGAGGTCTAGGGAGCAAGGCGGGGCGTGAGGGGAGAAAAAATTATGGAGGGAACAATCTGACGATAAAGTGCGTGGTGTTGTATTTTCAAAGACGAGGTAAATGGCGGTTGCGAAGCATGTCTATCTACATGACCCAAGTCCGTTCTTATATAGTTCCTTCCACAACCCACTTACAAATCCAAACAACTATTATGAGTCACAACTGTGACTCATACGCTCGCATAACATCCTATGACTCAAACGAGTCATTACACACTGGCAATAACCATATAACTATGAGTCGCTAGCGCAACTCATGTGAAAACATAACATCATATGACCCAAAATGGGTCATTCACGTAACAATAATATATGACTCACAACTGTGAGTCATGTAAAACATCACATGACCTCTAAACAAGTCATGCGTATACAATCAATAACCTAAAACCATATAACAAATGAAACCCTATGACTCGTACCTGAAGCATAGTGCGAAATAGCTAAGTCGGTCTAGAATCGTGACATTAGCTCCCCTCTCCCCTAGGCCATAGTCCCATATGGCCAAGAGTTTTGTTCCTCCTCTTAACAGTATTCCCAAACCATTGGAGTCCGCTGTCTTAGTTCCTCTGGTTTCTCTTTCTCGTATCTTGCTCCACAGAAGTCTTCCATCATCTTCGTAAAGAGTTTTTTCGTGTCGTTTATTATCCATCTTACTCGTTCGCTTTGATCTTTGCGAGCGAATCGTTCTTTTTTGAGTTCCCTTTTCAGGGCATCGTTTTCTTTTTGCTGTATGACTGCGCTAGTTGTTGTTCCCAAAATGGGTTTTTTGGAGTTGGAGAGGCTTTTCAGTTCTTCGTCCAAGGTTTGGTGGAGGTTTCTAACCTGTACCTCCAGTTCTGTGATCCATGTACGAAGAGTTTCTACTTCTTCAGAGTGTTTTTTATCCCCACCTTCGGTCGTTGGCCGCATTCCCTGAGACCAGTTGTCCTTGTTTCGTTATTTTGCGTGGAAGAGGCAGCGATTGTGCATGCAATCCTGCCAGTTGATGCGTTCGTGTCGAGGTTCTTTAGATATATGAGAAGGTTTCCCTTCCTAATTGATTTCCATCCATCCTTCTTCCAAAGAAGCTGACAATGTTGTAGCGTTTTTCGCGTGAGGAAATAGTCTCAGTTTTTCTTTTCATCCAAGTGTGTTGGACAATAATCGTCGTAGCAAAAGGTAAAATGTAGTCTGTCGTGTTCATTGTTTTTCTGGATTTCTTTGACTTTCTTTTTGAATTCTTCACTATCTCCCCATCCGTCAGCTCAACTAACTTTCTTTGGGCTTCCAGGGGTAGTTTTGGTAGAATCGTTGGACTGCATCTTCCGCGTTGCTGAAATTGGTGGCAGGGTACCACTCGAGATCGTGTTCAGGAGGATAACCGGTCCACTTGGCCCGGTATTGAAGTTGATTGTAGTGTAGACAAGAATCTACTATCTCATCAAGTTCGTATTCGTTTTCGCCTTCGATCTCTATAGGCGGAGGGGGAAGTTTCTTTTGTGAGAGAAAGAAGTTATCGTAGTATGGTTCGTGGAGACTGATGTGGAATGTAAGATGAGTGTTGTTCATCGAGCGCAGAAGGTTGAGTTTATATGCCCGAAGTCCTGTCCGTTCGACTATCCGCAATGGTCCTAATTTTTTGTAATCCAGTTTCTTCGAAGGTCTTGTGGTTCGTATGTTGCATAGCAGCAACCACACCATATCGCCGACCGTGAGGTTTGGGCCTGGTTTTTGTTGTTGGTCGGCTGAGTCCTTTTGCCATTGCTGTGCATAATTGATTTCTTCTCATAAGAAGTCGTGCAGCTTGCTCATATCTTGAGCTTGCGTTATCTTTGCCGGTATTACGTATTTTGCCAGATCGAATATTGGGTTGTATCTATAATTCTCATAAAAGGGTGTTGTCTTAATTGTTTCTTGTTTTCTGTTGTTGTATGCAAATTCAGCCGATGCAAGATATTGCATCCAATCATCCTGCTCATAGTTCACATATGCTCGTAAATACTGTTCTAGTATCACATTGGTTCCTTCCATTTGCCTGTCAGTCTGGGGGTGGAATGCAGTGCTTAAGCGTCTCGTGATGCTTAATTGTTGAGTGATTTCTTTCCATATTTCCGATGTGAATGTTGATCCTCAATCGGGTATGATATCTTTTGGCAGTCCATGTAATCTAAAGACTTGGTCATTAAACAGATGAAAGAATTGATTCGTGGTCATGTCCGTTCTGCATGGAAGGAAGTGTGCCATTTTCGTCAGGCGGTTTATAACGACCCATATCACGTCATAACTTTTCGACTCTGGGAGTCCCATGATAAAGTCCATTACAATATATTGCCAGGGTCTTCCGGGAGCTTTGAGAGGTTTCAGTAGTCCATATGGTGCATGACGTACTGCTTTCGTTCTTTGGCATGTTTCGCAGTTTTTGATGTATCGTTTAATGTCGTTTCGCATACCCGGCCAGTGGTATGATCTCGTGATGAGTTCCGTTGTCTTAGTCGTTATACCATGTCCTACTTGCTGGACGTCGTGATTGCGTCTTATCGATTCAGTTCGTAATTTTTCGTTGTTCAGAACCCATATCATGTTATCGTACCACAGATAACTGTTATCTTGTTTGCATAGTCCCAGGGCTAGGCCTTTCATTTCTTTTTGTCCTTTTCGTAACGTGTCGATGATCTCTGAAGATTCTCGTTCTTTTCCGGTTTCGACTTGTATCCATTGAGTATAATGGTCATCTGACAATGTCCCTGTCTGGATTTCATTTATAGATTCATATCCACTATTGTCTTTTTCCTTTTTGAAATATTTTTCTCTGGGTAGTAGAACCTGTCTTCTCTGTTGGATTCGTTCTTCTTCTTTTGTTGGTTTATCTTCCCTTCTGGTAGGAGCGTGTTGCTGGCATCCTTGTTTGCCCGGTCGATACTCGATCTTGATATGGTATTGAGACAGAGTCTCGCTCCATCCTGCTTCAAGTTGTCGTTGATTGAGTTCTTTGGTGGTGGTAACTGCAAGAAGGTTTTTGTCGTCAGTAATCACATTTATTTCTTCTTGACTTCCGGGTGCGTATTTTCTCTATGCTTTAAGCGCTTGAACTATAGCTAATAGATCTTTATTGTGTATGTCATAGTTGCATTCAACTTTCATCATTGTCTTGGATCTGAATGCCAACGGTTTCCATATCCCATCGGTACCGAGTTGTGATAGTATGCCAGAGCATACATAGTTGGAAGCATCTGTTTTGATCATAGGATGTTCTGGTCGAAAATGTTGTAATATCCGTGCTGTTGAAATTCTTTTCCTGAGTTCATCGAATCCGATTTGTTGTTTTTCTCCCCATTTCAAAGGGGTATTTTTCTTTGTTTTATCATACAAAGGTTTAGCTATCCTGCTAAATCCTTCAATGAATCTTCGATAAAAGTTACAAGAGCCTATAAAGCTTTGTACTCCATTAAGTACTTTTGGTAGTTTCCAATCGTCTATTGCTGATGTATTGACTGGATCCACTCGTACTCCTTCTGGATTTACGATAAATCCTAAGTGTTCTGTCTCTTGTTGATGGAATTTACATTTCGTTGGTTTGAGCCTGATTTTTGCGTTTCGGAGAGCCTGTAGGATATTGTTTATATCCTTTTGGAGGTGTTCCATGGTTTCAGAATATATGAGTATATCATCTAGATAGACGATGCAACATATATCCAGGAATTGACTGAGCTTGGAATTGATCCATCGTTGGAAGGTTACTGGTATGTTGGTTAATCCAAAAGGCATAACCAGGTATTCGTACAGTCCATATCTTGTCCGAAATGCTGTTTTCTATTCGTCTCCTTTCACAATCCAGATAGTGTGATAGGCATCCTTGATGTCTAATTTTGTATAGTACTTTGCCTTTCCGAGTCGGTCAAGTGCTTCGTCAATCAGGGGGTAGTGGATATCGGTCTTTCTTGGATACGGCGTTTAGTCCTCGAAAGTCCACACATAATCAAAGTTTTCCATCTTTCTTTTTGACGAACAA
Organism: Tuber umbilicatum; assembly: GCA_003313605.1. Taxonomy (NCBI): domain Eukaryota; kingdom Fungi; phylum Ascomycota; class Pezizomycetes; order Pezizales; family Tuberaceae; genus Tuber; species Tuber umbilicatum. The sequence continues at coordinate 6,031 of QLOI01001844.1, read as the reverse complement.
GATTGGTGCTCCTGTGGATGACGATGACGGTCGTATCCATCCTCTGTCCAGATTCTGGTTTAGGTAATCCCTTAATGCTTTCAACTCTTCATCCCGCAATGGATAGTGTTTCATAAAGGGCGCGGTTTTTCCTTCTTCGAGTTCTATGTGGTGGTCTTCTGGTCAGTGTTCGGGAAGGTCCATTCGTTCCCCTTCTTCAAACATGTCGAAATGGTCGTCATATTCATCGTGGATAACTTGTCTTAAGATGACTTTCTTGTTTTTTCGCTTCTCATGGGACCGCTATTCTTGTACTGAGGGTAGAGGCTTCTGCTATCATCGGTCCCTTGCTTTCAGGTTCCCATTTCAAAATGCCTGTTTGTTCTCCTTGTCGATCTAGTTTTCCAAAGGTTTTTGCTGATATAAGATCGATATCCATGCTTTTTCCTTGGATGTTTAACAAGTTGTTCGTTCCAGTTCTTCCGAATCCTTGGATGCTCCTGTCTGTCTGGTCCAGGTCTTGCACTTCCTTAAGTGTCCTGGAGTCTATTTTTTCGATAATCATCTGTGCTATGCCATCGCCTTTGTTGACCGTATAGTCTGTTTCTTTCAGGTTTATTAATAGAACTTGGATTTCTCCTCGATAGTCTGCGTCGATTACTCCTGCTTCCGTAGTGATACTATATCGTATGGCTAATCCACTCCTTGGTGCGATCCTTGCATAGGTGCCTTCTGGTAGTCTTATCGCTATTCCTGTCTTAACCATAGTTTGTCCTTTGGCTGGGACAGTCGTACTATGCGTGCTATGCAGGTCATGACCCGCCGCTCTTGCCGATCCTTGGACCGGTATTTTGGCCTCTGGGTTCATCCTTCGAACTGGGAGGTCTTTGTTCCCACATATTACTTCTGATATGTTTGCTTGTTTGTTCTCCCAAAGGGCTATCTCTTCGGGAGTCGTTTCAATTGTTGTTGAGACCATTAGACATTCTTCAACACATCTGTTGCTATCCAAGAATATCTTTTCTTTTGCCCAGTCAATTCTTGGGTTGTGTTTTCGGAGCCATGGCATTCCCAGTATAACCTCATGTTTTGGCAAGTTGGCTACTTGGAATGTTATCATTTCTTTGTGTGCTCCAATTTCCATTGTTACTTATGCGATATGGGTAATAGGTCATGCTTTGCTTTTTTCTCCATTGACCACGTATATGTCTCTTGGTTTGCTGATCGTTTTCAGGGGTATGTGTCGATTTTCACAGAATCTTCTGTCGATGAAGTCCTCTGTTGCTCCTGAATCCAGCGTGGCATTGATATCCGTGGTTCCATTTTGCGTGAATATCTATATTTTGATCATTCGATGATCTGAATCATTGTCGTCTGTGGTATAGAGTTGTGCCTTGTTCAAAATCGTCGATAGTTGCGCTAATCTCATGGCTTTGCCGATGTCTCAGTCCCTCAGACCACTTCTTACTGGGGACTTTGATCGTTTAAAGTCTCTGTTTTATCGTTTTCCACCGTGGTTTCCTTTAGCTGGACTATTTTCTTGCTGCAGTTGGCAATAAAATGTCCTTGTTCTCCACAACTTAGACATGTGTTTTCGTTTCGTCTCCTTCTGTACTTGGCTGGGGATATCCTTGGAATTTGAAATCGATTTCTAGGTCTTCTTCGGTTGGCGTCCAAGTCCATTAAGTCCCCTTTGGGTTGGTTACTCGTTGTCGTGAAGGTCCCATTGTTGCTCCTTGGTACTGTTTCAGTTTTTGTACCGCTGTGTCTTTCTTTTTGCAAGTGCTTCACTGCAGTCAATTTCGTTTCATTGTGGATAGCCCAATCAGCTAGTTCTTCGGCATCGTCCGCTTCGTCGTTATAGTGTTTGAATTCTTCTTGCAACTGGGAAGACATTCCCATGAATAGCCATTTCCCTGCTGTGGCGTCGTCTAGTAGGGCTTCCGTTTGGGCCAGTCTGAACCCTTTCCAGTACTCTGTCATTGTTCAGTTTCCTTGTTTCGTTTCTCGTAGTCTGGCCCTTGCTGCTCCTCTTGGATCAACTTCTCCAAATTGGTGTCTGATGGCTCTTAGGAATTCATCCCAGTCGTGCCATCTGGTGTCTCTTATCCCTCCCGTATAAGGAGTAAGCCAAGCGCTTGGATCTTTTCTTAATAGGCTAGAGATGTAGACGATTTTTTCGTTGTCATGTCCTCTATCCCACCCCACCGCTCGGAAATATATTGTTAATTCCGCAATCTAATTTCGCAGTTGGGCTCTGTCGCCAGAATAAGTTTCTGGTTATTTGACCTTCGTCTTAGACAGTCCCAATGCTTAGACAGTCCCAATGCTTGTATGATTTGTCGTAATTGTGCTGGTGACAGTTCTGCTAGCGGTGCGGGTGTATCTGGAGGTGGCCCTGGTGGGCCTGGTGGTGGTCCAATGGCAGACATTCTTTCGCTTTCGTCGTCTGAGGTTGAGAAATCAAATTCCTATTGCTCTTCTTCTGTAACTGGACTCGGTATCCTTCCTAGCTGGGAAACAGTTCTTCCGAGGGCTTCTGATAGTCCTCCTAATCTGAGGTCGTCGTCGAAGGTATAATCCGGGTTGAATCATCGGGTGTTGCTTTAAGACACAACCAAATGTTAAGATCGCTTGTCGACCTGTCTTATCTCGCTACCCTGCAACAGGCGGCGATTCCTTATCGTATAGCTATTGTATACTACTCTCAAGAGTTGTGTTCAACTCTTAAGTCCTATAGTATTAACTATGTCGTTTATAAGGACAGGAAAGATATTCGTTAAAGAGTAAGAGTCTTTATATTCGTAAAATTATTGATAGGAAATAACTTTGATGGTTGCGTGAAGATCTATCTACATGACCCAAGTCCGTTCTTATATAGATCTTCCCACAACCCACTTACAAATCCAAATAACTATTATGAGTCACAACTGTGACTCATAGACTTGCATAACATCCTATGACTCAAACGAGTCATTATACAATAACCATATAACTATGAGTCGCTAGCGCAACTCATGTGAAAACATAACATCATATGACCCAAAATGGGTCATTCGCATAACAATAATATATGACTCACAACTGTGAGTCATGTAAAACATCCCATGACCTCTAAACAAGTCATGCACATACAATCAATAACCTAAAACCATATAACAAATGAAACCCTATGACTCGTACCTGAGTCATAGTACGAAATCGCTAAGTCAGTCTAGAATTGTGACAGATTCTCTGAGAGATAGCGTCACTTAGTGGATGGGATACCACTACCATGCTGCCAAGATGGGAGAGTGGGGAAATCAACCGAAGCCTGCTGGAAGACCAGACCCTACTAGAAACCCTGAGGCTAGAGGGAAAGGAAATCTTAAGATCCCTTACGGCGAACTGTAATCCCAGCCGTCTGCCGAGTGGAAAACCGTAAAAGCCGACCATGCAAATGCTAAGCAAGGTGCAAAGCAAAAGCAGGGTAAGGAGGCCAGCATCGTGAAGAGAGGCTGGAAGAGAGGATGGGAGGCAACATGGCTATCCAGGGACCTGAAAGTCCCGGAGGGAGTGGGTAGTGGGTGGCCTGATGGCCCGAAGGGATGGAGATGATAAATTCCTCTCGCCCCCAAAGGGGAGAGAAGAGGAGAAAAGTGGTAATAGTTCTCTCGGAGTTGAGTCGTTCCCAATTGGTAAATAATTTCAAGTGAGAGGAAAATAGGAGTCGCGGAGGATAATATTCTTTGGTCAGATGGTTTCTACATTATATACTATAGTGTTAAAACTTTAACCCTTGGCATGACTTGGTATTTTTTTGTGGCTGACCAGACATGCTACAGTAATATTACATTTTGTTCAAGTTGTCAACTTAGCCTTCTTTCACATTTTTGCTACAACTCATATTTTATCATTACTGAAGTTTGAAAAATTGACAGCTAATAGATGAACCGTAAGCACTGTAACAAATGGGACATAATAGTGAAAATACTATCTCATTTTTAGCTTGCCAAACAAGATCTTAATTTTTCCCTCACCCCCCCCGCAGTGAGGACAGTAGTGCAACTGCTCTTAGGGGCATCATACTCGGCATTTACGGAAAGAATTGTCACATTTTGAGTCAGAAACGGGAAGTTAGTATTGGTTTTAATTTTCGGGAACCATTCATCATACATTTTTGCAATCATTTGCAGTGTCTTGGCCCAATGCTGATCGGTTGCGATGCCTTTAGGGATTTTGCGCCGTATTGTGGCACGGATGTCACGTGACTATCTGCATACTCTAGTACCGGTGTCGGGTGCCTTCTGTGCAATCCGTGAATTGGATGGTGGTTTGGCCGTGCACTAAGACCTTCCCAATATGCTATGATGGCCTCTCGCTATACCAGATATTAATTGCCTGATGAAATTGACCACTGGATTCATGACCAATTACACAAATAGCTTGGAGAGAAGAGGAAGAAAGAAAAGCTTGATTATGTAGAGAGAAAAACTTCTAATTCCGGTGGTGTGTGTGTATGTGTCTGTTGTTGTGTTGCTATGAGAAAAAAAAGGAAAGCTAGAAGAAGAAAATGCTGCATGCCAAGCCCCCTCTTACATGTGAACCTCATTCAGAGCCTCTACCCCCTCGAATACATGAAATAAACCGCTAAACTAACCATTTCCTCACACCAGTAGCGAGTGTCTTGGAATAGCTTGATTTGCTTTGTTTGTTTCCTTTCCCCCAGCCGGCCCCACACCTCCCATCAACTCAACTCTTTTTCTTTCCCTTTCAACACTTGCACTGCCCTCACCTCTGTTCAGTGCACAGCGTTGGACTACGGCTCCACCTACCTCTCCCTTCCTCGCCTCGCTAAACCCTCTCCCCGCCCCTGCAACCTTTCAAGCCGTTTCCATTGCTTCATCTGCCAGTACGGGCCTTCCTCTTCCTCCCCTACCCCTCTCTAAGTTCTCCCCTATTACTGTGAGTTCTCGTATGAGTTGAATTGGCACTAGCATAGGCTTACACAGTTTCCCCAAATTGGTTTTCTTCGCCTCTTCAGAGTGCTGGAAGCTTATCTTGGGGTGTGGCGAAATTGCAGTCCCCTCGACGCCCGGTTGTTTACCTAAGCACTGCCTTATTGACTCCAATCCGACTCATACGCGGACTTGTTGTACCGGTGATCTGGATTAGGGTTATTGATGGTATGATACTGAGCCTCGCTTGCGTTGATAAGATACTAATACTTTACATAGCTTGTCAGCAGAAGCCCGTCGCGCCCTGTCTTGCTACTTCATTGGTGAATTCAGGCACTATGGCTGTCAAACTCGACCCGCACCACCTGGTGGCTCTGATGAACTACGTCTTCTGGGAGAAGCAAGACGGCTCTTCTCGCTTCTTGGACCCTACGTTTCTCGCCCTCGAAAACGGCATTACTAATAAACACCAGACAAGCGTTCGCACCTTTGCCGTCCTGGATGCCATAGCCAATATATTAGTTTTCAAGGCCAAGTTCCAGGTTGTGGCAGTAGCTTTTCAATTTAACTCTAAAGCACGGAAAATCCGGATAACGATCGCTGAGAACGGAGAAGTTGAGCGCTGCTTGGTTTACTATCTCAACAGTGTGTGGGGGAAATTGCAAGCCCTGTCGAACAAGTTTGCGGCGAAAGGAGGATCGGACAGGAACGAGACTGGGTCACCGGATATACCTCAAGGTGTGGCCCTCCCGTTGAGGGTACAAATATTTCGTGAGATATTCGTGTTCACCTTGGAAAAGCAGACAAAGCGGGTGAAGAAGTGGTGGAGTGGCTTTTTCGATTTTGTGAAGGAGTTAGATAAACGCCGTGAGGGGGCCTTGCAAGGCGTTGAATCGGACCTGTTTGACGTTTACGCTGGGTTGGAGCCCGTGCTCCGCTTGGCTCGTAAGTTTCGTCGCGACCCCAGGCGGGGCCTCACAGACGATGAGTGGCAAGTGGTATATGAACACAGCCTGTGGGCCAGCGAGAAAGCGGGGCTCGTGCTTGCAGATAGGAAGAATTTCGGCTGCGAGATTTTGGCCCGGGAGTTAAATGGTATGCCCCTTCTGACCCCC
>QLOI01001843.1:34792-45204 GCA_003313605.1 Tuber umbilicatum | reverse complement strand
GGGAGGGGGGGGCAGGAGATGGCTATACCCAGCCTAGGTTGTAGAAGTTTTTGCATAGACTGCAGATTAGGTTTGCTGGATGGTTGGGGTCTGGTGGTGAAGGTATCGTAGGTTAATACGATAGGTGCTCTTCCATCACTTCCGGTAAAGAGAAGGGGGGAACGAACCCTCCGAGATGACCAATTCCTCATGACTATTTCCCTGATCCATTATTCACAATATATCTTTAAGTAAGGAGTTTAGTTGTAGTAATTATCGTTTCAAGAGCTCAAAAGGGGAAGTGGGGAGGAAAAAAAAAACACCCCACTCTCAAATCCCGCTCCGCTCGGTTGCCCCGCAATGCCCTATTTCTTAACCCTAAGCTAAAACAAGCGAGGGGCATGAGTATGATACTCGGGTAGATGCTCGGGTACCGTACTCTTGGGCGATCTCAAGATAAATTCGCAGTTCAGATCTATTTCGGATTATGGATCTGGCTTTTTCAGTGCTCAAGTGACTCCACATCGTAGTGCAAATGAATCACAATACTGGTACTGTACTTGAGTACAAGTACCACCCAAGGCGGTATCAGCGTGCCTAGTCGCGAGTATTACAGTTTTAGACCGCCCGAGGGATGGCGTCTTACTACTAATACTCATACCTGGCCATATAAAGCACCCCGACACTTTGGCACCTTAGTACCTGTCCTGGTGCCAAGCGGCCGAATACTATGAACCACCAAGTAGTCTACAGCCCTCAAAAGGGGAGCACTACGAAAGCCGGCGGGCGATGAACAGGGACCAGTAACAGGTATTATTATTTTTTGTTTGTTAATGGTACCCTACTGCGACCTATCCACTCTCCTGCCCGCCAAATGCCCCGTTTGTCACCCCCGGTTTTACTCGAGCGTGCGCTTACTTCGGATGTGAGATACAATCAGCTCGTTTTTCCGAGCTACCGATAGTTCGGTCGGCGGACGCTAGAATTGGATAATCGCTCTTACCTATTAATATGTTTCTTCAAGTACTCAAGCATTGTACTCGAGTACGGTGCATATTGCATAGTACTTTCCTTGAGATACGATGAGATAATACAATGCCGGATTCGGGATCTTGAGTGAGGTCTTGTGACGATTGACGTTTTGGGATTGGCGCATAGGGGTGCAGCTGCACCTTATCTTACTGCATTGGAGAGATGAGGGATGGATGGAGAGAGATGGAGAGATGGAGAGATGGGGACTGGGGACACCTGCCCATGTGGTTAAGAGAGCTGGGGGGGCTGGAGCGAGCTTGAAGATGACGTAGGTATTATTGTTAATTTTCTAGATGGTATGGTCAAGGCCAGGTTTGGAGTGCAGTGGGGAGAACAGCGAGTGTTTTACCAACGTGGCCAAGATTGTTTATCGGTGGTCATAAGATAGCACTCGTTATGTTATTTTTTTGTGAGGGCATGCCAATACTGGGAAACGACTCTTGTTAGTATCATACCCCATTATCTCTCTCAAAGTTCAGCGAGAAACACGCAATAAGGTGTTTCGCTGGCAGTATCAGGTGTTCGGTTCTCGTCAAGAGAGCAAGCACTGACTGTCTGAGGCAAAACATGTTTGGAAACCTCAGTAAGCGGTGTTGCTGTGGGCTCTTTGTGCCCCAGGCCCTCGCCTCTCCAACCGCAAACCGGGAACCCGGTTCTCACTGTGCGACCCCCCCATGCATTGGGCCTCCGGGCTACGGTACCAGTGCTATATTCCGGGACTTAGCTTCTAGCGTCGATTCATAAGCTTCCTTACCGCTAAGCAACAGTATAAATGGAGCGAAGGGAGCTGACGAATTAGCTGGCATCCGCAACGTCAACCCAGAATATAGTCCTGACTCATGCGGTACAAGTACGATGTCTTTCTCGTGAATATCGTGAATGCAAAACTTTGGACCACAATTGGCTGGCCCTGTGCGCCCCTACCTCTAGAGTGCTAGAGGACTTGGTATAGAAAGAAAAGTTCATGCTAAGATAGGCTACATTCACAGCATCAATTGTCCCATTTGTAGTTGCTCCCGGGGAGGATGCTCGTTGGCCCTTCTCCGTTGTTGGTGGCTCGTGTACTCGAGTATGTGGATATATGTTTCAGCACAGGTAAACTTTAAAATAGGCGAGCTCGCTTGCAAAAGCAGTCTGAATGGTGTTTTAGGCGAGTGTGGTCTTGGAGATCAAGGGTAATGCTAGTGTACGATTGGCGGAGATGTATAAATCTCCAATGTAGCAGTGCATGTACGAGTACATCCGGCTACATCTCACTTTTCCGACCTTAATATCTTGGTTAGTTGCTCCCCGATACAGAGCCGGTGATCATTCAGAAGCCCTCTGTGAGCAGATAGACTAAGGTTAATTTATTAGGGGGAGGTAGCTCTTTGGAAATTCAAACTTTTTCCCATGGGCGTTCAATTTTCGGAGTCCTGTCTATGACATCATTGTAGCCCCCCGTGGCAAATTACAGTTATTTACGAAGACTACCATGCTGCGCTGATGCCTCTGATGCTACTTGATTACGAGAACCTTTATATCTTAAGTAAACTTCATTGTTTATGATCACAACGCTGTAGTGATACCGTGGTGTATCAGGCTCACTGAGCGTAAAACACTTGACTATAAATTACCCTTTAAGAGATACTGTAGAAGCTGGGAAATCTGGGCACAACACTTTGTAAAAAGTAGTTAAGGTGCCGTTTCCGGAACCACCGTCATTTTTTATCACTCCCTAGACAATTACGCCTTCGGGATCGTCGGATGGTTCTTTGAACAAAGGAGACGAAATCGGGTGCTGGGCAATAAATTGCGATGTATGGTAAACAAAGGTTTCACGAAACAGTTGGCTTGGTGGAAAATCAGAGGAAAGCAATGTCTTGTCGAGTGGAGGCTCTGTATGGCCGTGCCATGGAGCATTCGGCACAATGCAATGAGAGATGGAGAGGAGGGGTTCCAGGCCAAAGGCACAATCAGGACAAGTGTTGAGAACTGAAAGTGTGGTAAATCCTCTACCGACACCGGGTCAGACACAGGGTTATTTCAAAATTTTCGTCCGACCTTAATCCTTTATTTTTATTTTCTCTCTCGCTCGCTAGGTAAAGAACATGTTGGAAGCTCTATGGAAGTGTTGAAGTCAAAAGGTCACCTCTGTTGAGTCCAGTCGCCGCTTCAAGCAAACGTGTCCTCTACCCTCATTGGATAGGCCCCCCAAAAGTTGGACCGACAAAACTAAGCCTAACGGGGAAAACGCCGGACCGCAACTTTCAAAGGTGGCCTCTTCTACAAGAACACCCACTGCTTCGCTGCTCTCCTCCGTCAACTTCTTCTTTGACTTTCTTCTTCCCTCCGTATTAAATCTATTTAGTCGACCCGATTGATTAATATTCCCTCTCCCTCTCTCCCCTTTTCTCTTTGTTCGCTCGCTCTGCTTCGGGGCTCTTGAGAAATCTTTTTCACATCAGCCGTTAGATCTTTCTCTGACCTCTTAACAAAATGCGTTTCGATACCAAAGTTGCCTTCGGGCTATTCTCTGTTGCTCTGATGGGCTTCGGAAACCTCGCTTTTGCCGATGAGATTGATGATGCCCTTGGAGATGCTGCTACTTCCTCTGCAGCTTCCTCTTCAGCTACAACTGCTGCGATTGAAAAACCTACGTTTTCTGTGGGTATTTCTTGAACATATTATCGTTGTGACGACGTTCGAGCTAATTATGTCATTTTTCGTCACAATAGCCTTTAGCTATCAAAGCGCCCTTCTACGAACAATTTACCCCTGGCTGGGATTCGAGGTGGAAAGTTAGTCATGCTAAAAAAGAGAATGACAAGACTGGTGATGAAGAGTGGACATACGTTGGCCAGTGGTCTGTTGAGGAACCTACCGTCTTGAAGGGAATTGAGGGCGATGGTGGACTTGGTACGCGCTTTACAACAGTTTCCCCCCAAAAAAGCTTGCTAATAGTTTTCAATAGTTGTCAAGAATGTTGCTGCTCATCATGCTATTTCTGCCAAGTTCGATAAGCCTATTGACAACAAGGGTAAAACTTTGGTTGTCCAATACGAGGTTAAGCTTCAGGGTTCGTATTACCCGCTTTTTACTCGCGTTGAGACTTTCGCTGACGTTTGATCGTTCAACAGAGGGTTTGGAGTGTGGTGGAGCTTATCTCAAGCTTCTCAAAGAAAACGCTGACCTCCATGCGGAGGAGTTTTCCGATGCCTCTCCTTATGTTATCATGTTTGGTCCTGATAAGTGTGGCGCTACTAATAAGGTTCGTATTTCCACAAGAAGTTGCTCTACAGTTGTTCTGATTATCGTATTAGGTTCATTTCATCTTCAAACACAAGAACCCCAAGACTGGTGAATATGAAGAGAAACATCTCAAGAGCCCCCCTATGGCTCGTATCACCAAGCAAACTACTCTGTACACTTTGATTGTCAACCCCGATCAAACTTACGTTATCAAAATGGACGGTAGCCAGGTTAAGAGTGGTTCTCTGTTGGAGGACTTTGCACCTTCGGTCAACCCCGATAAGGAGATCGACGACCCGGATGACAAGAAACCTGAGAGTTGGGTCGAGAAATCTAAGATCCCTGACCCGGAGGCTAAGAAGCCTGAGGATTGGGATGAAGATGCACCATACGAGATTGTCGACGAGGAGGCTGAGAAGCCCGAGGACTGGTTGGAAGATGAACCGGAATTTATTCCTGATCCCGAGGCCGTTAAGCCTGAAGACTGGGATGATGAGGAAGATGGTGATTGGCTTCCTCCCACCGTCCCTAACCCCAAGTGTGAGGATGCAAGCGGATGCGGCAAATGGTCCAAGCCTATGAAGCCAAATTCTGCATACAAGGGCAAGTGGTCCGCACCGATGATCGACAACCCAGACTACAAGGGCCCTTGGGCTCCTCGTAAGATTCCTAACCCGGATTACTTCGAAGACAAGGCACCATCAAACTTCGAACCCATTGGTGCTATCGGTTTCGAACTCTGGACCATGACCAAAGATATTCTCTTTGACAACATCTACATTGGTCACTCAATTAAGGATGCGGAGAAGCTTCAGAAGGAGACTTTTGATGTCAAGAAGAAGTTTGAACAAGAGGAGGATGCTGCATCGGCCCCTAAGATTCCCGAAGCCCCTAAGGCTCCTGGTGAGACTACCTTCAAGGAGAACCCTGTTACTTTCGTCAAGGACAACCTTGAGATCTTCTTCGCCGCGGCTCAGAAGGATCCCTTCTTTGCTATCAAGGAGTTCCCGGCTGTTGCCGGTGGTCTCACTGTATTCTTGGCCTCTTTTATTGCAGTTCTCTTCAGTTTGATCTTCTCAGGATCATCTCCGGCACCTACTCCTAAGGCTGTTATTGCCGATGGGAAAGGCAAAGCGGAGGCTACTTCTGAAGGCTCCTCGACCGAGAGTGAAAAGCCAAAGGCTACCAGGCGAACATCAAAAAAGGCGGAATAAATTCGGCTCTGTAATTTGCTACAATTCTTTCGTGTAGGACACCTTGGGGAATTATCGGATGGATGTATTCTTTTTTATTTTTTACTTTCCTACTGTATTTTCTTTTTTGTCGCTACGATTAACGGGAGTGCGTGATTGTGGGGGAGGGTTCCTTTTTCTATTTCCTTGTTATGGATCATTGAGGTTTAAAGTTGCGGTTTCTTGTTTCTTCCTTGTCGATGGGATATTCATTTTCCAATTGGCTTTGTAGCTTTAGGTTTTTCCACAAGTTCGAATCAAAAGTGATGCAATTATGTTTTAAAATGTACTGTACGGCACCGTGCTGTCTTATGAGTCTATCTGTTGTTAATATAATACCCTTTGTTACTCGATATTACAGTGTTACTTTATGGTGTGACGTTTTGTCACAGGTCAAGGTACCTGGAGTTTGATGGGTTGAAGCTTCCATCCCGCCTCAACTAACTTTCACAGCACTGTGTAGACTACCAGTACAGGGGCAACTTATTCGGGGGACTCAAGAAACTATTCAAGCTCCGCCACCAACCTTCGGATTGCAGTGAGATTACTGAACGAGCTCATTTTCCAAGTGAGTGAGGAGCTTGATCACAAAGACCTCAACATTCTCACCAAGCCGAACTTCCTTTGATAACCCTTCGACTTCGCTCCGCCACGAACTCGCTTTCCAAATTGCCGAAGCCGAAACCCCGAATGCACTGGACGTCAATCGGTGACTACCTATCATCGATAACACTACCACTCTACCCCGGGGTTGGCCCCAGGATCGAGGACGAGATCGGCGAAACAGCGCTCCATTGCGCGGGAGCCGAGGGCATCCCAATATTAGCGGAGCTCCTTCTAGGCGGCGGAGCCCGGCAGACTGCATGGGGAGACTCCGCTCTTCACTGCGATTCGGTGTCGGGACGCCGTGCAAACATCGATCCTAGCCGGTCAGGTGGGTTCACTGTCCTTTCTCGTGGATCAGTCTATCGGCGTAAATTCCCTGTACGGAAACTTGGGGACGCCGCAGCACTGCACCATACCCCATGGCAAAGCGGACATGGTGGGACTACTTCTGGATAGTGGTGTGTACTGCTGATAGAGACGGCCCCGCAAGACTCGTTCCGGTGTCAGACTCCTTTCGGGGCTCCTGTTGTGAAAGCTCCCCTGGAAATTGAAGGAGAGCCCGATGTCCCAAGCACTGCCGGCTTAACGACTCTCCACTGCGATGTCTCCGGCAATGGGATACTCGAGAGCCTGGTAGAATTATTGGGGACCAGGGCCGGTCATCAACTTGCTCGGTCATAGTGGCCAGACGCCGCTCCCTCGCGCTGCTAGTAGTTGCCGTAGAGCTGGTCGGGGTATTGATCGATAACGGAACTCAAGTTACTGCACAGCGCAATGACGAATGTAGTGTGGTGTACTGGTCGAACCCTCACCGCATGATGGGTGTCGCTTAAACGTGACGAGTACATGCTGCTGCCTTGGACGGGGTATTTGCTGAGGGAGATATTGGGGTACGTTTCTGAGGCTCGTTTCTGCTTCTTCAGGAGGCGCCGCGGGGCTCATATTATATGGTATGTGATTTGCGTTGCCTCGCCCCGAGGGGGTAGGACCATGATGGCTCTTTGACGGGGAGATTGGTTGGTGAGGCCTCAGGGTGGAGGAGGAGGGGAGTATTTGTAGCAGTGAGCTCGAGGGATAGACTGAAAATGTGGATTTCGTTGGCCTTGTACTGTACCGTAGACTATCACACCTGCCTTCTATATTAGGAAGTTACATAATGACTTCCTTACGGAAATGATCATGCTTCGGGATTTATTCCCCCCCGCATCCTGATATTCCCCCTCCTATATTTCTACCCTGGTTTTATTTTTTCTATTTTCCACTCCCCTCTTCTATATTAATTTTATTTTTTTCTCCTCTCCATCCCCTAGAAAGTTGGAAGCGGCCTAAACATTTACCCCCCTTCTTACTTTATGTTTGTGAAAACACATGGGGGGTTTGAAGATAGGAGCGCATGACCGACCGACCAAACGCGGCACTCAAGCCCCTCCACCATACATGACATGACATTTACCCGCAATATCGCGGTCCGGCCGCCACCACACCAGTGTTCTGCAGTAATTTATTCAAGACCGGGCGTTGATCCGACCGCACATTATCAAACAACATGCACACTGTACTGTGCAGCCAGCACGGTCGCTGTCGGGCCATGGCGTGAATTGCGACCAAAAAATGTGCGGGCCCTCCAAGTTATAATACTTATTGGGGCGTGGCCGGCCGACCGGTTATGATACTGACCATGTGTTCAAGGCCATTCCTCCCACCAGTTCTTGCACCGTAAATGGCAGCGCCCTATCAGGTACCTTTTGCAGTACCTGGGTGGCTCCCTATAGTGCGCCGGGTCCGGTGCTTTGGGTGGCGACTCGGGAGTGGGGTGCTGTATTAGCGTTTTGGATTAATTAGTTAATTGGTTTATTGGTTTATTGTTGCAGGTATTATAATATAAGTATCATACATGATGCACACTATTGTATTAAATAGTCTGGACCTGAATAATTTTTTCCCGCTCGAGGTTCAATCTGTGGGTTCGATTGCAGTTTCTGATGCTATGGTGTGAGTATTAACGAGTAATTTGTAGTCCAACCCAGGCACGTAGCCCAAAGCGAATGAAAGGAAAGCGTACTGTACTGTACGAATACTCGAGCATCTGCTTGTATGTACTACTCATAGACTATCATACGAGCGCTCTTCTACGGGCATACGAACACCATTACCCCTACCATCCCATCCAACCAGCCAAAAGATCTACAACCGACCAAACAAACAAGCAAGCAATAAACCTGCATCCCTCCGCCCTCAACTCGGTACGATACTTATTACAAGGTATGATACAGTGGGTAGCGGAAACAACCCCCATAAACACCGAAATAACCCAAGCACCGGGCACCCAACTCACGGGTGAATACCGTACCCATTCGCCGCACCACCATACGGGTGAATACCGTACCCATTCGCCGCACCACCATATTAACCCACACACAGCGCGAAAGCGCCAACCAACCACCCCATCTCCTCCAACCATCACCATAAGAACCATGCGGGCAGTGAACAAGGGTGTAAAAAAATGAATCCGCCAAAGCACTGTACGGCTCGTATGCCAAGGGGTGGAAAAAAAAAAAAAAAAGCCAATAACGGGGTTCTACTCGCACTCTAATTTAACTTGCACTGGACGGTGGGACCTACCCCGCAACCTGCAACGATAATGCAACCACTCGGATATCCGACGTCCCAAGCGCGCGCCCGTCTACCCCGCAAACCGCATTCTTGCTGTTTGAGTTACTGACTGGTGGTGGGGCGGCAGAAATGGCGGGTGGGATTACGGTTCCGACTGGAGATCGGAGGATCAGGCATGCTTTTTTTTTTTTTTCTGTTTTGTGGGGGGAAAAAGAAAGGGAGGAAGGAAGAGAAGGGGCTTGATACTAGTGCTCGAGTAGAGTACTCGTACTGCGTGACAGCGGTCTGTGATGATTGGAGCGAGTGATGTTTTGTGATTGGGGTGTTTTCGGTTCTCCGGATACTGTGGCTGCAATGTTGTGTCGGACTTTGGGGGGTTGGGGGTTGGGGTTGAATATATTGTAGATGAGTATCATAGGATGTGCTCGTAAAGGGGTTGTTTGTAAAGGTGCCAGATGATCTTCGGTGTTTGTTGGTCCGTTCGGGAGTTCGGAGTTATCCCTATCTACACTTTTTTCACGAACAGTGATAGGGATAGTATGAAATCTAAACTACACTACGGTACTCGAGTACGAAAACTACAAGTGCCGGTGGAACAGATCCGGCACCGCGATTGCTATCTTATGGATGAACGAATGGATGGAATAAGTTTTACGCCATCGAAATGCATCATAATGCAATCAGTATGGCGATAGCGATAATCAGCGTTCCACTCCCATCCTGTCACAACTGCCCATTTATTGAACAGAGCACATCCGATACTGCCATTTCATAGGAGGGGAGGGGGTGCAATTTTGCTAGTTAGCCCGGCTAACTTAACGTCGGGGAAGTTATGGAAGCAGGGCAGCCCTATTTCGCAGTTTGGAAGGTGCAAGTGACGTGAGGCGGGCGGCTGCCTGTATGGCCGTCTGTGTGCAGCATTTGGAGCAGGATAGCTAGGCAGGAGCTAGGTATATAATCATCGAGTTTCTGGAAAGTTTGATTTTCCCGGCCGGACATCCGATGATTGGACATTTCGGCCTCAAGCAGATCCGATGTGCTAGCCTGACAGTTATGTGCGTACGGGTTATCTCCTATTGTTATCACCGTAAGGCTCCTGCTGGATAAGGTACGGACGGTACTCTTTCCATATGCATGGAACATTGCAGAAGAATAAGGCGGAAGTCGTAATACTACGGGGTGTGCGATATCTACCGGTAGATGCCGTTCATGTTAGGCAGCACAGCGCACATCATCAGCTTGATTGGACCCTGCAAGGAGGAGGCTTTGAATTCTCGGGAGGTGATTGATCGCTGATTGCATACGCAGGGCTTAATCGTGGGCTCGCTTGCGAGGTCCCTGCGTTAGGACACCGGGTGAAGGGTTTCTGAGAAAGGCGGGTCCGAAGAAAAATGAAGTTCCGTAGAAGACACGAAAACTGGATGGACTCTGCAACAGAATTTGGAACAATACTTCCGGTCTTGCATGTCAGCTATTCCTCGTTCGTTCGTGGACTCCACATTCCGAGCGAGAAGAGAGAGGACGGGAGGTTGGGTAGGGAAATGTTGTCCTCTTCATTTCGTACAGGGTTCGCATGTTGAGAAGCCGCGAGGAGGATGTCCAATGGCCATTGTTGTACAATACAGATTCTTTAGTAATGTGACCATTTCGTTCTTGCCGCCTTCTCCTTTTCCTCATAATATGATGGGTGTTTTTTTTTTTTTTTTTTTTTTTTTTCAC
>QLOI01001843.1:0-33143 GCA_003313605.1 Tuber umbilicatum | reverse complement strand
AGCATGCGGATTCTGTCTGATACATTTGAGTAGCATGAGCCTTCTGGCCGCGTTTACAATAGGACCTGGAACAAGCCCAAGAATCCCGGTGTTGACGATGTTACTGGAGAACCTCTGACTCGTCGTCCTGATGACTGCCCGGTAAGCGTTACTATGCAAGGATCGACGTATAAATTTTCACTAACATTGGCTCAGGAAACATTCTCCAAGCGTCTGAAGTCTTATGCTGAGGTTACCGGGCCGCTTCTTGAGCACTACGACAAAGCGGGTGTTCTCTGGACCGTATCTGGCTCTACTAGCGACGAGATCACTCCTCAGCTTGATGCTGAGATCCTCAAGAGATTCGGCTAGATCCTCGGCACTCGCCCACTCCGCCAGCAGAATAGAAAAACCTGAGCCTCTGCTTTTAATTTCTTTCTTTCTCTTTTCATGTTACTCTTTCTGATACTTTATTTTCCTGTTGTCCTCGCACCGACTGGAACCTTCATTATAATCAACATTCATGGCTAATGGCGTTTCCTATTTTTGCTTTATTTTTACCGCTGTAGCCTTACTCTTATGCCTTTTTATTATGACTTTATTCTTATTTTTCTTTCCAGTGCGATAGGGATTGGTGTTTGATTTTACTACGGTGCATTGTTGGACGACAGTGGGTTTTCTGTTTCTCTTTTTATGGGCGTGGGCTATGTACAAATTACCAAGGGTCTACGAAAATGAAAAACAGGGCTAACAAGGCTTGGATGGTCGATTTGTGACCTTGAATCAAATCGCGGTGGTTTTTGCTTTTCCTCCAGCCCTCTTACTCTCTGTGTTCATACGTGGGAATTGTTGAGCTGGTTCGCAAAATGCTGCCTACTCGGGAGCTGCGGGTGTTCAAGCGCACAGTAGATATGCATTGCAAGAATAAGAGGGTTCACTGTACAGTACCGGTACTCGAGTACAGGTACTGTAATGGACCGAAGGGTTGTCGAAACCTGGCGGAAGGGATTCTCAGCTGATTTGTCATCCAATTTGAGTTGTCCCGTGATCTTATTCCGCTGTCATATGCATACCGAAAATCGTTGAGTGACTTTAGAGACAACTGTGCCACTTTACAAGTTCCAGGGATAGTTTTCGCACAGAGCAGGGTTTATTTTGCGGGTTAACCTAAATTAACTGTTCGGATACTCGATCCCTATGCCCTGTGCAGAACTGAGGCTCGTATGAATAGTCTTGGCAAGGTTGCACCTACTCCCAACAGGCTTCCTTACCAGGCACGCCAGGTGAGTTCCTCCTCCGGAGAATTCCAGGGGGTTAGAGATTACCGGTGATCCATCTGAGTTTGGGTACACAGACACCTAAACAACAACAGTATCAACCTCGACAGCATGAAATGGCCATCGTCGTCTTCCGATGACAATTCCGGTCGAATACGCCAATTTATTGAGCGTGTACATTCTGGGGAATTGTTCACAGCGGAGACGCTCTTCCCGACGGCGGTACTCACTTCGGGAACCCTCGCAGCGATATACTTCTACAGCCACTACGTCCGCCGGATACCCGTGACTTCGGAGATCTATCCCTCATTCTTCCGGCGGAGGTCGTTGTTTGGAACCGTCACGAGCGTTGGGGATGGGGACAATTTCCGGCTTTTTCATACCCCTGGTGGGAGGTTGATGGGATGGGGATGGATGCCTGGCAGGAAGGTTCCAACCGCCAAGAGGGATCTCAGAGACGTTACTGTAATCTACCCGCTTTGGGAAAGCTGGAGAGTCGGAGGGGCTGATCGGTGATTTACAGCTCCACCTCCGCTTAGCAGGCATTGATGCCCCTGAATGCGCGCATTTTGGGAAAACCGCCCAACCTGGTTCCTCGGAAGCCCTGGCGTGGCTACGAAGCTACATACTGAACCGCCAGGTGCGCGCGTACATATACCGACGGGACCAGTACGAGCGGGTGATCGCTTCTGTCAAGGTGCGCAAGGGGTGGTCCACGAAGGACGTGGGGCTGGAGATGTTGAGAGCGGGTATGGCGACGATTTACGAATCCAGGATAGGTGCGGAGTTTGGGGATCTCGAGAACGAGTATAGACAGGCGGAAGCGGCGGCGAAGAGGCAGAGGATTGGGATTTGGGCGCTTGGTAAGAAGCAGTTTGTTAGTCCTGGGGCTTACAAGAAGGAGATGAGGGATGGGGGGGGTATGAGATTTAGGCGTATTGTTGGTGATGTTGATGGTGGCCGTGGGTAGATGAGACACGAGAGATTGGGTTGATTAAATATCACTAGAATTTCATGGATAATTTTAGACTTGATCCCGAGCACAAGGTGTGGATTAGTCCGATTCAAGTCTATATGGTCCGGTCTGGTTCTCTTGATCCCCCGGGGGGTTCGCCTAGCCTGTGGTACTGGAGTTTGGGACTTGAACCTGTGCGTGCTGTACAAACAATGACTCGCCTGCTAGTGGACGATGTCCGGGCAGTTATGATACAATACCTTCACTGACAAATATCCTCACCCAGGTTTCTGCAAGAGCTCGGTGCGAAATATGTGATACGACTTGCTACAATGCTCGAGGACAAGCGCGGCGCTTCGAGCATGACCTTCTTCAATTCAATCCCGAACACAAGTACCGTTCTCCGCTCTTCACCTTGAAGTGAGTAAGCAAGAATTGATAGTGTAGCACCCACACTCTCGTATCAAACACTACCAGTAATACACGTCCATCATAGCACCCAAACACCCCCCACACGATATATACCGTAGTTACAGTAATTGACCCAGCGCACCATAGCCCACCTTACACATGCACAATCACCCGCACCCCACCTCCCACTCCCACCGCTGCAAACCACCCGAGCACAAACAACCTCACGGAATACAGTATCGTACCCCCGCACAACACAACAGCAACATACCACGCACAAACACAGCCAACGGAACACAAATTACCCAAACACGGTAACCCGCGCCAGCATCCCTCCTCCAAAGTCCGAAGTCCGAAAAAAAAGAAAAAAACCCAGCGCGCACGGCGCGTTCCCGAACAACAGCACGTGAGAACAACAATCACGCGAGCTCACTCGAACCCTGCAACGCAACCCCCGCACTCCGCGCTCCACACGGCCGTCATCTGCGACGCCACTTTGCGTCGGTTGGGTCGTCGGTTGGGTGTTTATGCGCTCGTGCGTTGTTGGGTGGCGGGGAGGGACTTCTACCGTACCTCGGCCCGAGAACCGCTGTTCGTTCGGGTATTGCTGTGCTCGGTGTGAAAGTTCTGCTCGAGGGCTTGGACTAACCATTTATCATCGTGGAGTTTTTTTTTTACCCCTTCCTTTTTTCCTTTTTGTAAGATGAGAGTGAGGGGGACCGGGAGCTTTTTTTCCCTTCCGGAATGGAATGGTGGTCATGGAATGTCACTCGTGCACCGGTTGCGACGCCACTTTGTAAACTACTCGGCGGGTTAGGGGATGATGCTGCCGGGGTGCCCTCGAACCGGTATCATACGTAGTTTGGGGTTCATGAAGAGAGAGACATTTCGTATACCCTTCGCACAAGACCAAGCCCCGTGCTGGTTATATCTATACAAAACCGATTGACAATATCAACTATACTGCTATAATATAAGAGAGAAAATAATTTCTCTTGATCTGTTCTAGCCTTAGTGTATAAGAGCGTTCAGAAATACTATCGGAAGCCACCTGCAGGCCGTTACGCAGACTGGATAATGGAACAGTGAATCAAACCGCTGTGCTTCACCCTACGGGTCGAGAAGAGCAGAACTATTTATTGTCATCCCCTATGCTCCCCGCCTCCTCACATCCACCGTGACGATATCAAGGAGGATAATTTTGCGCGCCCAGCAGTTCACGAACCTCGACCTGTACTGCCGATGGCAAGAAGGTGGATGGGCCGGGGGAGGGGGTCCTGATTGCCGAACGAAATTTACTCTAGGGCCGCGGCCGGCCAGCGGCGAGTGTGATCGTAGAAGTAGTACCGTACTTGGCCCACTCATGCACACTTCACATCATACCATATCTTCAGTTTTGCAGGTCAGGTTATGGCGTATTCCCATTCCGGACCGGGTAGTATCGTACCACCGTATCTTACAGACAATATCACGATAGTAATAGTGGGAAAGAGGTATCGGACACTGTAATCGTGCTAGACTTGAAACGCTGCGTACAGCTATTCACCCGTACACTCTAGTTACGGTCTCATTAACGGAAGCATAAGTTTACGGTGCATCGCAAGCCACCTCGCCTCACCTCACTTCATCTCCCGTTCCTTTTCACACCGCCCACACATGATACGGCCGCTATATGCACCATACTAGAGCACAACTTTATATACCTCTTATCTATCCATCTGTTTATCTATCGCGAGCACAAGCATCAGACCACAGCAAGCAATTCTATTCACTCGAGTTATTCAATTATTGTTATACTTGGGGAGGAAATGATTTATTTGGAGGTTTCCACTTATTTCTCTTGCGGTATTGCTCGCTGATTCATGAGAGGATCTGGGGTTCGGGGTTTGGTATAGTGGAGCGGATGTTAGTTAACTTGCATGAGTGTTTCAGTATACTCGAGTGCAGTATAGTACATATCATGTCAATGGTTGCTTCCGGGACGGCTTGTCATTATTACCCCGAGGGAGTAGACGATAGCAAGGAAGCAAAATCAAGTGATGAAACTTTACTTTACTTTTGCTTATCCATTCTTTCCAAAAGAAGAAAAAGCTCCTATAGACAATCCCGCTTCGTTATAGATAAATCCAAAAAAGAAAAGCAAAGAGAGGAGAAAGAAAAGAAAGGCAAAAATCGAAAATTACTGCATCGTATATACAGTTCTACCGTACTGCCCGCCCCGAACAAGGAAAAACCGCCATCCTCAAAGGTCCAACTTAGGGGTAACGCCCTTCACCCTTCCGATCACCGTCGAAGGTGCATACTTCGGGATGACCTCATCATCGTGCAACATTGCAAACTCCTCAGTAGCGTCTCTACCAGCAAAGTTTACAATGGCCTGAACACCACCGGGGTGGTCCTCCAAGAAGCCGCTGAGGTCCATGACAAGACCCTTAACGACAACCCATACATCTTCTTTCTTGTTGTGCTTTGCAACCTCCTCCATCGTGTACTCCTTCTCGGGGATGGAAAACTCCTTGGCAGCGGGCTTCTCTACGGTTCCAGACTCGGATCCCTCAGCACCGCCTGTGAGTATTGATTGTGTTGGCCTCTGGCTGGGGGCATTAGCCCCTGAGCCCTCGCTTGATGGGCCCTGACCGGCCCACTCGATAGTGAGTCTACCAGGGTTGTTGGGGTCGATGTGGAGGGAGATCTGGTTTAGACGGGCGACCGCGGAGGAAGGTGCGCCGGTGAGGACTTGCTGGAAGAGGTACTCTGATGCGGAGTCACCGGCAACACGGCCGTAGACGACGCATCCGAGTAAGGAGGAGCCACCGAGACGGTTGGCCCCGTGGACACCACCTGCCAATTCACCGCAGGCGAAGAGACCGTCAAAGGGTTTCTTCTCGTTGTTCAAGACGCGAGCTTTGTCGTCAATCTCAACACCACCCATGGTAAAGTGAAGGACGGGCTCCATGAGGGCGACGTGGAAGTCATCGTTGATGTCGAAGGGGCCGTTATGGAACTATAGGCTGTTAGATTGGTGTTATGATTGGACGTAGAGGAGTAAACTCACGAATTTCTTTCCATATGGGTCCTTCTTCTTGCCATCGGAAATGTCATTGTATTCCTTGAATACCTTCTGGAGGTGTTGAGGGCCGCAACCGATCTCCTTGGCCAGCTCCTGACCGGTCATCTTCTTCATGAGACCACGGCCTGAGTAATGCCTTGTGTGAAAGTCAAGGACATTTGAGGACTTGCTGTTGAGGATAAGTCTGATGGGGAACTTGTTCTTGAACATCTCGCCAGAGACGTAATCTCTGTGGCCGAGCTCATCACAGAAGCGGTTACCCTCGGCGTTAAGCAAAAGACCGCCCTCACCACGAAGAGCTGTAAAAGGTCTTAGTAACTAGTACCGGTATGCCAGGTAGGCAAAAGATTAAGAGCTTACCCTCGGCAGCCAAGAACTTCCACTTGGATCCGGGATCCTTAGGGTCCACCAAACCGGTTGGGTGCACCTGCACCTTGTCAAGATCGATTCCGTTACCACCAATTTCCATCACCATCTTCTGTCCGTCGCCAGTGGCATGGGTGCCGTTGGTAGTAGCAAGCCCGTAGACGTCAGAACGATACTTCTTCAACAAAGAAGAATCCGTGAAATCGGCAGCGTAACCACCAGTGGCGAGAATGACAGGTCCGTTCTCGGTATAAGTCTTCCCCTCATATTCAAAGTCGAGACCGGTTATCTTGTTACCCTCCTTGTTGAGCTTTGTAACACGAGCCTTCTTGATGATCTTGACTCGTACCGGCTCCTTCTCCGCAAGCTCCTCAAGGCGTTGCATCAGCGCATAAGTAATGGCCATACCAGGGAACTTGGCATCGTGGCCGCGGTGGGTGCGGGGCTGGGAGTGACCACTATGCAACAATTAGATTCCTGAAAACAAAGGTGTGACAGCTCTGTAGAAGTAAACAAACCCAAGACGAGAAACGAGAGTAAGGTCAAGACCAAATACATCTTGTAACCACTCGACTGCCGCGGCAGACTTGTAAGTGAGGACCTTGATGAGGTCTGGCCTTGCCTTGTCACGTGCGGACTTGAGTGTATCGTTGTAAAACTGCTGGACACTGTCCTGAATGTTTGAGTCTACCTGGGTCCGGGTGAGGGCGCCGTTGATACCCGAGGTAGCTTTGGTGGAATTTCCTCCAAAGAAACCTGAGACGGTTATTAGACTTTATTCCACCACGGATGGAGAGGGCACTTGGTCAACAAACCTTGCTTATCGAGGACGAGAACATTCGCACCATCCAAATACAAAGTGTGGGCAGCGCTGAGGCCGGATACTACCAAGCAGTGGATTAGCTTTTTAACTACTTGAACCACAGTTGATACCGTGACTAATAGGGTTGGGTAGAGAATACATACAACCACCGCCAACGACAATTACTCGGGGAGCCATTTTAACGAGGCAAGATTAGGATAAGGAGTGCGAGTGAGCTAGAGCAGGAGAGAAGGTTTTTCGAAAGGTTAATAATAAGCAAAGGATGTGTGGATGCCCAGCAAGAGAACTCGTCCCAAAAACCAGGGAAAAAAAGGATGAATGGTGGAATGGTCGGGGGGGAAAGCAGTGGGGGAGGAGGGAGAGGGGAAGAGAGGAGGAGGGAGTCGTGAAGATCGGACTTTGTAGGATGCCCAGGTTGTTAGCGGCAGAACCAGCTGATTGCGGTTTCTGTGGATCACACAGCCGAGGCACTTTCACCCTGGAGGAAAGATGGGTGTGGGGCAGCCAATCATGTAATCCCTGATTAGAGACCATGACGCCGTGAGCTGGGGGAAGCATACCGGTACCGGTACTCTTTGCACAAAGATTCCAGTACCGTAAAAACTCGCCATCTCGGTAGCCCGAGTACCAGAGACTAAAATTCCTGTAAAGGACCCGTGCCTTCCTGACATTACGGCGGGTCAAATGTAAATTTAGCTGTTACCTTACTAGTATTGCTGAGGTACGGTACTCTGCTCACCAAATCTCATATGGAAGGTCCAACACTCCAGGCACGACGCAACCGCAACTCCTTTCATGTGAAAAAACAAATAAACCAGCCTTTCACTTACCAGTCGGTACGAAATACCGTAGACTCCCCACAGCGAACAATAACCCGCTCTACTGAATCCCACTTTTTCTCTCTCGCCCTTGTCATGTAACAAAATCAAACCCCCTGACCTAATAGCAACACTTTTTCCCCGCGTTCCGGGGGAGGGGGATTTGCATGTGCAAGCGGAACATTCCATTCCAATGCCGAGACTTTTCAGTCAGGCTTACTCATCTTACTCCTCACGTGCCATGGTGTTTCTCCTTTTCGTGCATGTTATCGCGCAGCTCCAACGTTTTCGGGCAACCGTTGAGGTTGTCATTGTGCGTTGCGGTCGGTTCTACAGTAGGTTCCCGCGAGTGCAGGGAGTTTGGTGGATTTCCGTGCCCGCGTCCATAACAACGGTAATGGAGAGTTAATTTGGTTGCGGCTTTCTCGTGATGTTTTGTGACTGACTGAGGATTGATTCAACACCGGCGTGTTAGGTGTTTGGGGAGTACAGTGTCGTGTACTGTTGTTGGTAGAGGATATGGTATCATACATTAAAAATCGCCGAGTGCATTGCGGCTAACTCAACTCTATCCCGGCTCTGGTGGCTGCCTATGGCAGAGCCTGACCTCTAACCGTGCCAAGGTTGTGGCTCCGCCACAACCCAAGATTTCTCGCTTGCTCGCAATCCCGGGCACCCACCAGTGGGTGCCCGACAGCTCAACGTAAGATTCGGGTCAACAACAGATTTTCAAGATTTAGAGAACTACAAATACAATTTCTCAACCACCTCGAGAGGTCTGCTTTTTCTGCCTTTTCTGCTTTGAAATATGTTTCCTCAACTCCTGAAATATTGGTTTCCATACTTTTTTCCGGTCCCACAAGACTTCCTTTTTTGCCTGCTCAAGGTCCCGCTCTGCCCTTGCTGCCTTCTGGTGTGCATTATCTTCTTCTTTCTTACGCACAATTGCCCGCGCCTCATGTGCATACAGCACTCCTCCCTTCTGGACAGATCGCCTCGAACGATTCTGACGAGTTTCCCGAGCCTGTTCCGCCGCTTGTGTGTTTGCGAGCTCCTCGTAGGCATGAGCTCCAGATTGCGCTTGGGTAAGACTACCCTTAATAAATCGATTAAGATTTGTCTTAAAGGTCGGGGAAACAGGATCTGCATCATTGAGATACTGGGCTTGCCGCTTGAGTGACCTAACAGTATAGGGAGTAGATACTTGTAGTAGAGGGGGTATCATCGGAGGTGGTGTCTTCGCGGCTGGGTGCTGTAAATCGGTATGGCTTGCCTGAAGACGAGTTAAAACTTGCACCGGATCATATGGAACGAGGCTGGTCTTCCGAAATGCTGCAATGATCGTAGATTTCTTGAAGGCCTGCAATCGAATTGATGTAAGTGCTGATAGAAATTCAATCTTATTGAAGTCTGAACAGCCGGTACGAGTTGCACGATTGATTGCTTCTGCATAAAAGTGTTTCAACGGCTGAAAAACGACGACGTCAAGGGGTTGAATGAGATGCGTAGTATGCGCTGGAAGGCAAAATGGGATGATGTTCCTCTCATCACAGAAGGCGATGAAGTCCCGCGTGCAGTGTGACCCATGGCCATCGAGGAGGAGCATACGATATGCTCCTACTTGCCGTGGTGCCGAAAACTGTTCGAAATGTTGTAGCCATTCTAACCCAAGCAGGTCATTTGAATAGCCAGTATCTGACACTGACAATAAAACATCATCTTCCAGATCGGTTTTAGTTGTCCAGTCTTCAAGGTGCAGCGCACCAGGAAGAATCAACATCGGAGGTAGAACGTAGCCATTGGCACTGATAACCTCATATGAGGATACTAGTTCACGATTCGTGGAGCTCGCCAAATACGATTGACGATCAGGATCTAATGTCACAATCCATTGATCTCTTCCGATGCCAATTTGAAAGCCTGTCTCGTCGTAATTGTATAGATCTTGTGGCTGTATTCCTTTCTCTTCATATACTGACTTGAAACGGCAAAACCAGTCAAGTATATCTTCCGGATTGTGAGCATTCATCCGGTTATAATCCAATGTCTTTTGCTTTCTCACATGGAACTCAGGGTGTCTGTCAAGAAAGTGGGTTGTCCAAGCAGAACTCACGATAGGTGGGGGGTCTGAGGTCTCGCTATCAGTAATACAATGATTTCGCCGAAGTATACTGTTGGCACAATTGGTGATCATTGAGAGCCGCGCCGACGTTCCAATCTCATCCAATTGACGCAAATAGAGGCCAACAGCAAGCTCTTCCTCCTCCGATTCTTTTCAGTTCGCTCCTGGCCAGTCAGCCCTTGTTTGATGGCCATTCCAGCGTGCTTGCAATCGGGTTTCTGGAACTTCAAACTCTCATGCAGCCACCGCAATATTTGGTTTTGCAAATTCTGAAAGCTCCTCACATGCCAGCTCGATTCTGGCTTCAATCTCATCATAGCTTTCGGTCATTTTTGTCAGGTATTGATGGATGGAGTGCCTGATTTGGGAGGTTTGATTGAATAACTTGCGTTGAGCCGAATCTTGCGTTGAGCTGTCGGGCACCCACTGGTGGGTGCCCAGGATTGTGAGCAAGCGAGAAATCTTGGGTTGTGGCTCCGCCACAACCTTGGCACGGTTACGGGAATTCAAAAGGGGATCCATCCAAACTCTTCATTAGTGATGCGATGAATCCCGTAGCCAACACCTCAACTCTGCTTCCGTTTGCTAGTGCTAGAAACGCCGGGTGAATAGCCGAAGTTTATGTCATCTGGTCTGTCTGGGATATGGGATACATCCACTTTTTTTTTGATTTCCTTTCCTCCCCATTTTCTGGCATTTCGGGGGCTAAAGTTAGAAGGCCTCTCGGGTAAGTCCAGCCTTCCACTATTCTTGTATTTCTCCATCCTTTTGCTCAACAATAGGACAGACTTGGGTTGGGATGTAGCATATAGTATTATTTCTTTCGGGGGGCACCGCTCAGTCTTGTATGATTGCTAGTTTCATTCGTATTTTTGCATAGAGTGGCATGTAATAGGTTTGGGAGTAACTTTAGCGTCCATTATAGAGATAATATTTCCTGTGCATCATACTACCTGCTTATTGCCTGCCACCTTCACTACTTGGTGGTTAGAGAGAACCGAATTACTAAAGCGCAAATATCATTAGGACTTGCCTTCTCCGTGTAGGAGTATAGAATCTCATGCTAAATTAGATACTCCAATCCTCATACCGCACGTGAGGTCCTTTGCCTATCATAACCACCAGCTAACGGGTGATGGAATATTTATGACGGCGAACACCCTGTACCTTTCCGTTACCACCAAAGGTGGACTGATGTTCCTGGTATAATATCACAAAGGTTCGCAGGATTCTTATTTGTTCTAGTCTTCACTAAAACCAATTCTTAACACTTTGGAGCCACATGAAACGAAACTGTCCGAGGATCGGTAATTTGTGAGTCTGAGTTTGCTTTCTACTCTTCCGATCCCGCTCCTCGCTTTGTCGTATAAGGTATCATATACGAAATCAAGAAATAAGAGGAACGCTTTAGGAAGTGGTGATTGTGAGGATGGGGGCGGGGTAGGTATTACAGGCCAGAGCTTCGTTAGGCTCGATAGAGCCTCTATAAAATCAGGTTTCGTTGTAAAAATCTGGAGAGTCGAGGGAAATTATAAGATTGAGGAAGTAATATTATTATGAGAGCTAGAGAGAACGGAAAGAACCAGCCCTTACCTATTCAAACAAACAGACAAAGAATAGCCCCTCCAGTGTTGGGGTAAGTAATATCATCTCGGAGCTCTACTGGTTTCCTATGGAGAAAGGAGAATAAGGAAAAGGTTGGGAAGCAATGGAAGCGCAAAAACGTAAAAACATATAAAAAAACAATCTACCAAATTAAACTAAAGAGGCCTTATTCGTCAAAAGCCATTTTCAGTTCTTGCGGTAATGCAAGTGGGGTTCTTGATGATAAAGTTTTCTGATTAGCACAGCGTTGTGGAAATGGAATGAGCGGGATCTCGAAAGTAAAAGGTAAGTGGTATAGTTCTAATTCTCGTGCTCATCACTCCCGACTGGAAAAACACAGCACTGATATAAGAAATCCAACCATCATCCCCTGCTTGCCACAGATGTCCATCCTTCTCTAGGGAATTCCAAACCGAAAATAAAGGAAAACAATTTAAAGGGCCTTCTCCGAAATCACTAGAGACAAAGGAAGCACATACTGTAGCACATTCTCCCGCTCAACAGAGCTTTCCATCATTATGCTCTAGCATGTTCCACCATACTCTCTCCGATACTTCAACATACTACGCTATTCGTACATGCTCCACCTTCATGAACCTTCACGCATGTTCAACCGTCAACACTTAAGCCAGACGAACTACTGTGTCAATTTTGCTTATAGTCCTTGGACATACGATTAGTCTTTGATCGGCCATCGTACCATGTCGCAATGTAGAGAGACCGCAATCGTATTATATCCGCAATGTCAACTAATGGGTGAGTTATTATGAGGGTGTATGTCCAAGTAGCTGAGAACTTAGGGATTCAGGTGTTATCACCTATCGTATTCTAAGATCCATACATGAAGGAGTGGTCTACTATAAGGTCCAGTGTAGTAGAAGAGCTGGGGATTTTGGCCTCAGCCCCGGCTGTGGTATTTGCGTGGAGACTCATAAAGAGTAGAGAAATTCACGCGGGCTACAAAACTGCAACGATACTTTTATTGAATCTTGATATGATTATTGCGATAGTGAGAGGATCCGTTCAGCAACAGACGGATCTTATCAAATACTAGGTCCTTGTATTGTATAGCTACGAAAACGGCATTTTTGAAGTAGAATACACGACCAACAATCATATGCCGGTACAGTACCAGTACGGTATGATGCAAGTTTGCACTGTACGGTACTCGAGTACGGTACCAGGTGCACGGCACCCCTGGCTGACTGGACTAACCTAGGTGTCCACCAACCAAGCGGCAAGGTCTTGATGACCCCGCTTTCTTCAGCCTCAAGAACTCTATCAATTGACACAACTGTACCAACGAACCAATTCACTGCATCGAATCTACAACCTTCCAAACAGCAATACTAAAAAGAAAAAATGTCATACTAGTCTCATGTCTGGGAGGATAGCAACTCTTTCAATAGCACTAACTCCTTTAATACCAACCCGTTCAACACCGTGTGTAACATGAACAACCTTGGCGATACTGACGAGAGGTCTGAGATTCTCGCGTGGTTATCTCCACTGGAGCCCCGGATACGGCACGACGATATTAGAGCCCGCCGGGTCGAAGATGTGGGAGGCTGGCTCTTACGGACTGAGGAATATCGGAATTGGTTTGATAGTGTTGGCGATGGGGGGTCCGATAATTCAGCCTTGTTTTGCTACGGAGCTCCGGGGGTCGGCAAGACCTACATCAGGTAAGAAACCATATCCTTCGTGAGGTAGAGGTGTTACTAAGAATCTGTGATGCTAGCTCCCTGGTAATAGATACGTTGTGCGATTGGGCGAGGGGACAAAATGCTGCTGTCATGTGGTTCTACTTTGACTTCGCCGCGCAGAAGGAGCAATCCCCGGCGAGCGTTCTAGGTTCCCTTCTAAAACAGGTCGTTGGTGGACTAGAAGATATTCCAGCAAAGATAGTCAAGGCTTTTCGAGACCAGAAAAAGGTCGCCGGGGGCCGGAAACCGGGACTCGACGAAGTTACCGAGATGTTGCGGGATATCTCGTCCTCACGCCGCACTTTCATATGCATTGATGCACTGGACGAATGTGTGGCGAAGTACCGACCAAAGCTGATCGATTCACTGAAACAAATTCTACAGATGTCCCTAGGCACTCGGATATTTCTATCTGGGAGATTGCACATTAGGAGTGAGGTTGAAAAACCTCTTGCTGGGATGGTGGTGGTTGTACCGATAGCGCCCACAAACGA
The DNA here is from genome assembly GCA_003313605.1 of Tuber umbilicatum. Taxonomy (NCBI): domain Eukaryota; kingdom Fungi; phylum Ascomycota; class Pezizomycetes; order Pezizales; family Tuberaceae; genus Tuber; species Tuber umbilicatum. The sequence goes on along the minus strand of QLOI01001843.1, from coordinate 19,517 downwards.
TGACATCATTAGATTCCTCCGAGAGAAACTGAAGGAGGATGCAACACCAGGCGCGATCGACAAGAGCTTGGAAGAAGACATTATAAAGGATATCCCCCAGACGGTCTCGGAAATGTAAGTTGGGGACAAGGACACTTGCAAAAATATCTTAAGCCCTAGGCTGACGGATATATCTCTAGATTCCTGCTAGTATCTCTAAATATCGGCGCAATCCTACAGGAAACAACAATCCATCGGAGGCGAGAAAAGCTCGGTGCAATGGCAGATGGCTTGGGCTTGGGGGATGCATACCATGCAGCCATAGGACGGATAGAAGCGCAGGGAGGGGATAGGGCAAGACTCGGGATGGCGGCTCTGATGTGGATTTCATATTCGGAGCGGCCGCTGGATGTGGATGAGATATGCCACGCCCTAGCAATTGAGATAGGATCAACGGACCTTAATACCGACAATGTGCCTTCAATCTGTACAGTATTAAGCTGTTGTCAAGGGCTTGTCACCGTCGATGGAGGGTCCTCGACTGTTCGGTTGATACATTTCACCCTCAAAGAGTATTTTTCCGGTCATGCCGATTTGTTTGACAGGGCTCACTCACAAATGGCGGAAACATGTTTGACATTTCTCAACTTCCAGACCATCAAGGATCTTTCAGCCGGCACCTCTCGTGACCTCCAAGGTGAACCCTTCCTAAAATATTCTTCTTTAAATTGGGGAGTGCACATGCGAATGGAGTTCTCAGATCGCTCAAGATCACTAGCGCTCAAGCTTCTTGATCAATACGATAATCACATATCTGCCAAATTACTCTGGGAGTCGATCAACGCGAGGTTTCGCACCAGCTACATTAATTCTCGCAAGTCATTTCCTGCGCTACACTGTATTTCCTATTTCGGCATTGCCGAAGTTGCAATTGATTTGATAAGGGCGAAAAAACGGGATGTGAACCAAAGAGATGGTGCTGGTATGACGCCACTCATGTGGGCTGCGAGGCATGGGCATAAAGAAGCAGTAGAATTGCTCTTGCAACTGAAGCATATCCAACCTGATATACCGGATACACGATATGGTCGAACAGCATTCTCATGGGCGGCTGGGAGCGGGCATGAAGAAGTAGTCAGGTTATTCCTTGGTCCACGGTTTGTCAATCCTGGGAGCATAGGCCGTCGGTTGGGCAAAATGCCACGTGCGATGAACCTACTACTCGGAAAGAGATATCTCAACCCTGACAAGCCAGACAATAATCACCGGACACCGCTCTCGTGGGCTGCCGAGAGTGGGCATGATGGAGTAGTGAAGCTACTGTTCGGGAGGAAAGACATCAACCCCAACAGGCCTGACAAATGGGCCCAAACACCACTCTCGTTGGCCGCCGAGAATGGACACGATGGAGTAGTGGGGATACTGCTGGAGCGGGAAGATATCAAGCTCGATAGACCAGACAAACAGGGCCGAGAACCGCTCTTTTTCGCTGCCAAGAATGGACATGCCGGGGTAGTGAAGCTGCTGTTGGGGTGGGGAGATGTCGGCCCCGATAGCTTAGACAAGGGTGGCCAAACACTGCTCTCGTTGGCCGCCGAGAATGGGCGTGACGGAGTAGTGAAGCTACTGTTGGGACAGGAAGATATCAACCCTGATAAAGTAGACGGATGGGGCCGAACACCGCTCTTTCTCGCTGCAAAGAATGGGCATGATGGAGTAGTGAGAGTAGTGAAGCTACTGTTGGGACAGGAAGATATCAACCCTGATAAAGTAGACGGATGGGGCCGAACACCGCTCTTTCTCGCTGCAAAGAATGGGCATGATGGAGTAGTGAAGCTACTGTTGGGGCGGGAGGGCTCCAACCCCGGCAGGCTAGGTAACGGCGGCAAAACACTGCTCTCATTGGCTGCTGAGAATGGGCGTGATAGGGTAGTAAAGCTATTATTGGGACGGGAAGACGTCGACCCCAATATGCTAGATAATCGTGGCCAAACACCGATCTCGTGGGCTGCCAAGAATGGGTATGATGGAGTAGTGAAGCTAATATTGGGGCGGCGGGATGCCAACCCCGACATACCGGACGATAGTGGCCAAACACCGCTCTCGTGGGCTGCTAGGAGAGGGCATGGGGGAGTAGTGAAACTACTTTTGAGGCGGGTAGATATCAACCCCGATATGCCAGACTACGGTGGCCAAACACCGCTCTTGTGGGCTGCCAGGAGGGGGCATGACGGAGTAGTGAAGCTGCTATTGGAGCGAATAGATGTCAACCCCAATACGCCAGACGATAATGGCCAAACACCACACTGGTGGGCTGCCAAGAATGGGCACAATAGAGTAGTGACGCTTCTATTAGCGCGTATATGTGTCAACCCCGGCAGGTCGGACTGGCGGTCGGGCGCCGTTCGTGTTAGCTGCCGTGCCTAGGCATGGGGGATAGTGCAATGAAACTACCCGAGGCCCCAAAGGGGTGCAATTCCCCAGCGCTCTGGGGACATGCCCTCTTTCAGCGCCTTTGAACCTGGCCATGTTTTCCTTTCGCAACATTAGCAGACACTTTGCGATCGCCCCTGCTATCCCCCTCCCTCTGCCTCTCTAACGCCCATTCGACCTCCTAGTGCGACGAGATTGTCCTGTAGTATCGCCGTTTGTTGGTACCAGAGATGTCGGGTGAACAGGCGAAGCCCATGCCATCTGGTCCGAAATATAGTTACGAAGTACATCCATTCTTTCGATTCCCCTCTCTTTCTCTTTTTCTGGCGTTCCAGGGACTAAAGTTATGGGGTGTCTCGGATGAGTCCCGCCTTTTACTATTGTATTTCTCCATTATTATTTTAGAGATAGAGCGGACCTGGGTTGAGGTGTAACATATAGTATTATGGCGGGGTTTTTTTTGGGGATCTCTCGGCCTTGTATGATACCTCATGGAAAGAAGGTGGGTATTGAGCAACCTGTAGCTACCAACGGGTGATATTCTATGACGTGAAACCCACCGCCCGTTCCCTAAACGTACCACCAGGGGTAGGTGGATGTTCGAATATAATATTACAAAAGCCAAGAGGACTTACTGTCCCTACCCACCTTATTGAAACCAGTTGCGGGCTGCTTTAACCCCGCATGAAACGAAATCGCCACCAGGCCATCCGGTTCCGGTAGTTACTCGTGAGTCTGAGTTCGCATTCAATATTTCACATCACTATATAATATACGCTGTGGACCAAGAAATTCCGGGGACGTCCTAGGATGTTGTGATTTTGGGGATGGGGAGCAGTATAGATAACAATGGTCAAAATTGGATTAAGCTCTATAGTCTATAAAATCGGATCCCGTTGTAAAAATCGAGAGTGTGATGGTTGAAAAAAACAAATGGGACAGGCCCTTTTCTATTAGAACAAGCAAGGAACCATCCCTCCGGCATTATTACCCCGGAGCTCTACTAGTTCCCTGCGAAAAAAACGAGAATACAATAAACGTAAGAAGCATAAGAAGCATAAAAGCATAAAAAGCATAAGAGGCGTAAGGAGCGTAAGGAGCGTAAAAAGCATGAGAAGCATAAAAACATAGGGGCGTGGAAGTCATAAGAGGCGTAAGAAACGTAAGAAGCGTAAGAAGCATGAGAAGCATAAAAACATATAAAAAACCAATGTATGAAATCCAACCAAGGGACCCCTTCATGTATCAAAGGCAGCAAGCTCTATCACCCAGTATAGACGTTAATCACCACCCCCTTCGGCAACAAAGCCTTCCCGCCAACCTTTCTAACCCCATCGATAACCCTCGCACACTTGTCGCCCAAGATCCCGGCATGGGTCGCAACGTCCTTGCAAGTGAGCCTCGTTCCATAAGAATTGCAGATGCTCACACGCGCCTTGAAAAGGCCGACGGGGACGAGACAGTCAGGGCCGGACCCATAATACGGGGTTTCGCGTGAGCACGTATCGCCGACGTAACCGGTGGCAAAGTAGGGGAGGACGCGGGAGAGCTCGGAGGCAGGGGGGGAGGCCGCGGAGGTTTCGCAGATATATTGGGCTGGCGCAAGGCGGGCTTCGAGTTGAGCGTCCGGGGCCTCGACGGGGAGAGCGTTGACCATGTTTGAGAGGGAGAGGAAGAGGAGAGGGACGATGAGAGCGGGATTGAAAAGCATTTTTGATGAGTTTTTTTTGAGTGTTTGTGGAATAATTGAGGTGATTGGGGTAGTCGAAGTAGTCGAGGGAATTTCGGTAAATGAAATGATGCGCTATGAGATTCTGAATGGTGGTTGAAGGTGTTTGGGTAGGTTTATATGTGCGTTTGCTCGTCTGGTGATTGTTATTGAAACGGTAAAGGCTGTCGTTTTTTCTCAACTTATACTGATTACTGTGAGACTTAGAATTGAGTTAAAGGCGTGCATTCAAATGTTTCCAGCCAAAACTGAGGAAGATACGGTAGCATTCTAATTAAGGTTCTTGTACCTAAATCATGCTCGGAAATAGTACAACGCGCTGCGAACTAGTCCAAAGTTCACTTTTCAAATTGGTTCAACAACGTAGTGGCTGAGCTTACAACAGCTCTCATACATGCTAGCTACTCTTGCTGGGAAATTGAACAAGACAGACCTAATTGGATTAGCATTGATGAGCGGGACGGCTGAGCGTGTCGTTTGGGGTGAGTGTGTGAAACGAGGAGAGGATAAAGAAGATCTAGTATAATAGCTCTGTGGGTTTCAACCTGCCATGTCACGGCTCTCCTGCTTGAATGCCTAACTGTTGTAGTAGATACTACAATTGAGCACTCCTGACCCGTCATTCGTTCCGCCGCAACATTTGAGTGCATGAAAGCGATGTGATGCTAGAGATTAAAATAGTTCAAAATAAATACCTCGTTATGCCTCGGAAAGGCTTGACTGCACAACAGGTCTCAAATCTTTATCTGAGAGCTCTACCACAAGATCCTCAGCCTTGCTACACCAAATGTGGTTTAGGAACTTTCAAGTATGGCAGGAGTCTAAACTAACTGAATCGACTCTGGGCCATGTCACAGAAATATAATAAGGGGTATAGCGAGTGCTAGTAAGTGATTTGTAAAACCCGCAATTATGATCCGCTACTATTACCACAATTCGGAGATATTCCGTAGATTTCTTAAAAGTGAGGGGGGGTATGAGCAAGAGAAGGAGCTAGCTTCACTAGAACCCCAAGCGTGCCGGAGGCAATGCTGCTATACTGCAATAGCAAGAAATGATAATACGCTTGGTATTAGATTCGTGCTTCAACTATTCAAAGGGAGCCTACGCTCAGCAAATTCATTCCCTTGAACAACAATTCCGAAATCAGCCACCCCGGCGAGTTACATTACCTATACCAGCTCCAAACTATCGGTGGATGCCAAACGATTCCAAGTTCTTCAAGCCTGATTCTCCCCTGGTAAGTAACCGCAATGGGCAGAAGTACTGTAGAGCTAACCGATACTCTTTGGGGGGTGGGCAGAGCAGAATACATATGTTTTTCTCTTCTGGAGAAAATATCTTCAAACATCTCCCAAGGAAGTAGTGATTCGCCGGATTGTTATAATAAGCACCATTAGGAAAAATCGGTTAGTGGTTATGATTTGATCTTGACTGATTTAGACTCCTTAGGGTTTAAGCTTTGGTCCCTTAAAAACAGTAATCTTCTCTAGCAAAAGGGCATGGTGCTTCGCTCCAAACCTATTTGCTTTTGTACAGCAGACCTGATTTGGGCGCTTTTATATCCACCAAGACACGGCAAGTTCCTCCTATAGAGCTGTCTGCTCTTCCCTAGCAGTTTTCTTGATTTCAACCTACATAATCTAGACTAACTTCTCGAGAATATAGGATCAATGGAGAATATGGAAAGTAATGTTAGACTTCCTAGACTTTTACACTCTGGTAGTACTGTGTTCATGAACGATTTACTTTTGAAAATACATCCAAAACCTTCTAAATCTACGATATACCCCACTGAGGAATTGACCGGGACCTTCCGGTGACTTATCCTCGGTAACCAATCCCTCAAATGGTAACTTATATGAATCGGTTGTTAATGTCCCGCGTTCCTAATGGTCTCATACCAAGCCGTGATAAAACACACCTCGCAGCTCAAGAACACGTTCTAAACCGAAAGGCGCATGGGAGACTGAGAGGTTACCTACAGTACTTGTTGGTGATGGCAGAGGCCCCAAAATGGGGATTAAGAAATTCCCCGGGCGCACTGATCCCTCTGCGGCTTGACATGATTCCAGAATCAAGTTGAGCAAAGATTAAAGATGTGACTAGTGACGGAAGAAGGAAAGCTGGTATTGCGCGATACCCGCATGTGTAAGTAATTCTTAGCATGGGCGGGAGCACAAGCCACCAGTGGCCATCAAGCCATTTTTTCTTTGTTGATCATTGCCAAGCCTTATCGCGACGCTCATTCAACCCCCCCATTCGCAAGTTTAATCACGCTCTCACCAAAGACCAGAAGACACGACTGTCAACTCGCAAGCACCACTACCACTGCTACTACCACCACCGTTATGTTTCTTCAATCGTCCTGATCCGCAAACCCTTTAACACTACTCTGTCCCACAACCAAAACAAACATGCTGAACCCCAAAGGCCCTGGGCTCCGCCGCGTCAAAAAATTTCCCTCCTCATCCGTTCTCGAGAGCGAATACCACAATTCAGCTCCCCCTCAGCCTCAGGTTGTTTTGGGCACTGCACAGAGCGCTGGCCAATCTCTTGCGAACATCACGAATCATCCGCTGATCCCCAAGCGCTTGCGCTCTCAATCACAGTCCCAATTTGACGGTCCTAAATACCCGGTAAACAATAATCAACGATATGCACGCAAGGCTACCCCGAGCGCGCAACCATCACCAAAAAAAAACGCAACGATTGAAAGCCTTATAAGCAGGCCCCCGGCAAACCTCGTCGAGGCGTTGCAAGATTTACGGTATCTAATTCTTACAGAAGGGATACAAGCGGATAGTGATGGAAATGTATGATCTATTATCGCTGGGTTACTCATATGAACATCAGATGCTGATTATTTGTGGGATCAGTCCCCCCTGAGGATATACATCTGGTCGATACTGCTGGGCATAAGTCCGATGCGCACGAGCGATTATGTTTCTCTTGTCCGTCGTGGAGCTTCTAGCAGTTATTCCAAGATCCGCAACGATACTTTCAGAACACTCGCCACTGACCCCCTATTCCGTCGGAGGGTCTCCGAGGCTTCGCTGATTCGGCTTTTAAACGCCTTTCAATGGAAAATGCGAGATTCCGGTACCGACGCTCAATACGTTCAGGGGATGAACGTCATTGCCGCCCCTTTTCTCTACGCCGCGAGGAGTGAGGTAGAGGCTTTTTCCCTTTTTTCAGTGTTTATCCAGAGAGAGTGTCCGGGCTATGTTAAACCGACAATGGAGGGTGTCCACCGTGGGCTCAAAGTATGTTCCACATATATATCCAAAATCTGTTTCCAGCTACTCAGTTTGATTTTCCCAATATATGCTAATTCAGATATAGCTGGTGGATCAATGCTTAGAAACGGTGGATCCGAAATTGTATGCCCACTTACAGTCGAAGTTTCTCTCCGCAGAATTATATGCCTTCCCTTGTATGTTCACCTGGGGATCTATAAACCCATCCCTAGCGCCAAATTCCCAAGCTAACACGTGATTACCCGTAGCCGTCTTGACGCTGTCGGCATGTACACCTCCACTTCCCGAGGTGCTCAAGTTATGGGATTTCCTCTTGGCGTATGGAGCCCATCTCAACATCTTATGCGTAGTCGCGCAGTTGCTGTTGATGCGGGATGAGTTGCTGGTCGCTCAAAGGTATATAGTCTCCTTCGTAATACCCTACTACCACCACAGCCCCGTATAACGTATGCTAATTCCTCACCCTGCATTTCCAGTCCAATGAAACTTTTACGGCAATTTCCACCATTGAACGCAGAAATGATTGTCAGTGTCGCTGTGAGCTTAGTGCGAAAGATCCCAGAAGGGATTTTTGAGGAGCTCGTAAATCACGCGCGGTGATCGTGGCAGTGCAATCAGCCAGTCAGTAGTAACAAATTGCAGTTTTGATGGAGCACACGGTTCCCATAATTCTAGTTATCCATTGTACCCGCGCCTCCCTTTGTTTTCTTTTTGTTTTTTGTTTTTTCAATAACTGCTTCATTTCTTGATATGTCTTTACTATACAACGGTTTTTCGTATTGCTGTTAGGATGATAGGGATGGGGGGGTTCACGGGATTTTGGGTTCACGGGATGTATCATTATGGGCTATTGTGGGGATCGGTTCGGGGGGCCGGTGCACAGATTTGCTTTTGTGCTCGTTTTGTTTTTGTCTCACTTTTCTGCTTTTCTTTACTCCCCCGAGAGCGCGCCGCGTCCGGGTCCGACGTTTCTTTTTCCTCTCTTCTGTTTGTTCCTTTTTGTCCGCAATTTTTCAGGTATTATATCCAGACACCGCCTCACCCGGTATGATAATCCATTGCCTCTTCTTTTCTCCTACCGTTTGTTATTTCTTCCTCTCTTTGATCGGGTATCTACAAGTGGGAGGTCTTTGTAAGGAATTGAATCCCGGCTGCTAAGTCAACATTTGAAGGTGCCATATTGGTACATATATACACAGCCTACAACTCGAACGCACATGTTGCATTCCCCTCCGCAAGCAAGATCAAGATTAAGGTGCATCACATTATCAAGCAAGCGACATGCTCTCCAATTGTGGAGTGCCGAGGTGAATGATCTGGGCCCGAGGAAAAAAACCCATTCACGACTCCTCCTCCCACTTCTACCGTATCTTACTTTGCAGAAAGCAAGGTGGCTCGCCCAAAGACGTGGGCGGGAATTTTCCGTACCTGCCTCCATTCATTTCACCCCTTCCAGTGCCTTCTTATTCTCGTAAACCGTTACTGTACCGCCGTGACTGCGCAGCCGTTAATGTTAGTTTCCCCGCATATAACCTCCTTTATGTAATAAAACTTACTACTATACGCATCCAACTAATTATGCACCAGTATCATACCTGTTCCAGCCAGCCAGCAAACCCTACCCACCTGTAATAATCTACTTACCTAGCAGAGCCTCACTCACTCTGACACGACAAAGCAGAACCACATTAAGGTAGTACGAAATCAACCTCCCCCCCCCTTCTAAACCCCCAAATCCGTCCAGTTGGTTAAAAGGACAGTCAGCAGGCTGTGCTACTTGAAACCTCCCCACCCCATCTCCCCTTCCACGGCGGAACTACTAATATGCATATGCTCGAGTGCCCACCCACACGTATGATACAGGACCGTCAGTAGTCAGATCGGAATTACCGGTCCAAAACGCCGGAACCACTTGGTCGCATACACAATACGATTACCGCACGGTGATTACCGAGTCACTACCCTACCGGTACGGACAAACCGACGGAGGGGCAGCCGTACGTGATTCGGCGTTCCGCCAAATCACGTACTTGCTATGCGCAATAGATGCCGGGTCGTTTTTTTTTCGACAGTGTGAAAGACCCGGGGAAGGTAGGAGGAGGTGAGATAAAGTTAACCCACTTCGGAAGGAACCGAAAGTATATTTTATTTTACTCTATTGGGGCCCCAGTTTCTCCCTTGCTCCTGTTTACGCTTTTGACTTTGGGCATCATGATTGCATCATAGCTTGGTATTGTATGTTACTGTGTTGAGGGATTATATGGTGTTATGCGTCTGTTTTGTGTGATAGGTGCTATGGTAAAGTCTACTGAATCTATAGCGCAGTACTATCATAGTAAGTTCGGTGTTTCAGACGGGGAGGTGGAGGTGATTTTATGTGTGGCTGTGAAGGACGGTATGTATCGTGCTGGTACCATACTATGTAGGGCGAGCTATGCAGAAGAGTAAACCGGTGCTGTGCATCGCAAATTCATGGTCACGGGAGAGAAGAAGTGCATAACTGATTATACCACCCCATACCGGTACCGTATCATATCCTACCGTACTACACGGGTACAACAAGCCCCCATTCCACAAGCCCAACTGGTGAGATGGCAGCATGCCGTATCCAATTGCACATCCCACTGACGAATTATACAGCGGAAGCACAAAACTCAAGCTGGACGTCATCATGCCTACTAGGCAGCCCAAGGCACCAGAAACAAGACCTCAAAGCTTAGCTGAGGAGGGAATTTCCAAGAACCGTACTGTGGATTCCTGGTACCGCTATTTTGAACAAAAAAACCCCCCGATCCTGCATATCCCTCACACTTATATGCCCGACCGTTCAAGAAGCACTCGAACGCCTTAGCGCCGGGACGTCCAAATTTACACTCGGATGGACCAAACATTCGCTGAAAAAAGAAAAGAAAAAAAATCCTGAATCTGAGCATATCACGCCGATACAATACTCCGCAGCTGGGAAAATGAAATACGCAGCGCTACCTAGCTTAATGGAGGGGGAGTGGCTGAGCTACAGTTGACGGGCGGGATGGGCTCGAACCGTCAGGGGTTGGCTTGGTGGCCGGAGGTGCTAGATCCAACGACGACCAACGTTCAAGGACAACATAAACTTTACTCTTATCCGCCAGGAGGTTCTGGCTTTGGGACTCTTTGTTCGGGTGCGGGTGCGTGCTAATGCCTTGTTCGTCTGTTTATTCCCACGCTCTCCTCCCACGGAGGTCAATGGGCTACTGGTTCCGTCTGGCATCAGCGGGTGTCGTGCTGTATCACACTTCCGGAAGGATTCCGAGGGAGGGTGCTTGTTCCCACACGCGTACCGTGCCAGCAGAGGTACCCACCGTACCGCATCTCGTGGGGAAGAAAGGCGAATGGGGGGTTCGGTGTAATGCGAATCTCAGCTTGGTTTCGGAAACATCGGCGGGATAGATTGTACTCGCGCACAATAACTTTCGGATTATCCGTTTGGGCGACTTCCGAGTGGATTAGTTATCACAGCTTTTGAGATTATCGACTACTTTTCCATGAGCGATTTGCGGGATTGGGCACTTGTACGACGCGTGATGGTAGGGCTGTGATTTACCGATTATGGTGGGGTGAAACCCGGGTTTTTGTTGCAGGGTGTTGCGGTCTGCATATTGTACTATGGCATCGTAGGATAGGAAGTTGGCGTGCAGTACTGGTATGCGCGACATCTCACTTGCTCCAGTCGTTGCCCGTATCAAGTTTTGACGTGTACTGTACTGGTACTGTATGATGCAGCAGATATTACCTGGCAGTCTTGGTAGCACACCGTACCACGGATTACGGGTAATCATCCCTTCCGCATATGTGATTGTGAGGAAGGGTTTACCAGCACCACGCTGCCATGCCATACTGGGACCTACACCCTATCATTATACCGGAACCGGATCGTTGGGGCGGTGTACAGCACGGGACCCCATCGGCACCTACAGTACACCTACGGCACCGTACCTAACTTCATGTCCGGGGGCGGGTAAGAGCGCGCTTGCAAGTACAGTACTATCTGTCACACTACTCTCCCTTAACAGCTAGCATAACTCGCCTACTGTACTTGTATGATACCGCACTTTACTTGTTCTATACTACCAGCAGACATCGCGAACTGAACCCCCCCTGCCCCGACCATGATAGTATTCATGCGCACCGCCACTACGCTTACGCCCTCACTCGACTCGAGCACCATCTACGATACCGTACCCACACCACCGGTAGCACCGTTAACAAAATACCCCGCCTCATTCATCTCACCTCACTACACTGCGGGGTACGATTCAACACCATACCCGCTTACCCGTCCCCGAGACCCCCACTCAGCGTTAGCGAGAGCATATTTAACACAATTTAAAATCACAGAGCGCAAAAGACATAAAACACGAAAAAGCCGTTGGGTACCGTGTGGCACTGTAGGGCCAACCCTTCTCACATACCGACATCACGGTACTGTACCCAGGATCCTAGCACAACTCAGATCCGAAGCGCCCATCACAACCGCACAGTACAATATCATACAATCCCGGAGGAGTGGTCGTGAACCCTGAAACCATCCAACTTAATTTATCCCTACGTGATCGACGAGACGGGAGGCGCAGGGAATTTATTCCCACCGCTGAATAGCTGGCTGGGTAGCATACGGTAGTACCAGTACTATCGTAGAGCTATGAATGAATGAAATGCACCTATCTAATGCATGTCCAGTTTCAAATCAGACCGTTGCACACCGGGCCTTGCGTAGTGAGTGACAAGTTGAGCTGATGGGGTGTCGAAGCGGAAGCTGGGCGCTGGTAATCATCGCATGGGAGGGGGAAAAATCAATCGGAGATTTTTTTTTTTTTAACTAATCGTGATCACGGGCGCCCAGAAGACCCAACCTTGTACCTTCCCCATCCAGTAACACCAGCCGCAGTTCTCCATGAGACAACCGCATGGACTGGTAGGATCTGCAGCTATCATGCGGCCTCTGGTCAGCAGGAAAAGGCAACTGAGCAGCGTTGAGCCGATACTATATTTGTCCTATCGGCTTTCAATTTGACCTGCAACAGCTTTGGTTCAGCAAATTACCAACCTACAAGGCTAATAGTAGGCAATGTTCTCTCTGTGTTCCGAATATGGAATTACGGGCCGTGCCAGTAACGAGTTTCTAGGACACTGGGAAACAAAATATAGAAAACAGCCTGACATGTCAATATCCCAGGCATAACCACCCTTCCATGACTGTTGGTACCTATCAATTAAAATCATGTCCTCAAAACGAGTACAACCACTAATCAGATTGTTATTCAGAAAGTGAGGATATCATAAAAGCCTAACCACTACAAGTTAGCTCTGATCCATCACGTGGTATGGGTGGTTTTATTTTTTGCAAAGCACAAGCCAATTTTCCGAGGTCCAGCGAGTGTATTAGGAACAGCTAAGAGTACCAGAAAGAGAAAACAGAGAAGACCAAAGCAGATAAACGCCAAAAGAGAAGAAGGTAGGGTCAAGGCCATGCCAACGAAATACTAATTTCCACTGCCGGAGGAGGTGCATGTGAAGCCGCCGCCCTTGCCAGGGGAGATCGATACCGCCAATGTCTTCAGATGTGACAATGAGGGCGCTAGTGGAGTTGCAAGGGGGGGCGGGTGGGCAAGAAAGAACGTGAGAAATAATGAATGCGAGGAATAACGAACGCGAGGTATAGGTAAACTGGTGGGATGGGGGAGAAGGAAAGGGGGATTCTAGCAGAGGAGCTCGTGGGCCGTGCGTCATAGAGCTATGATCCCGCGGTGGCCCAGCAACCGGCCCGGTGTTTTTCTGCCAACCTCCCGGGTTTGCGCCGTTCGGTCCCGGTTGGATTCCCTGTACTTCGCCCGATTGGCAATGGGTTGTACCAACCTGCTACATGGCGAGGGATTAGTAGAAGTCTTTTTAGATATTGGTGATCATCCAACCATTTCCTTCGATGCTATCAAGAAATGTTTTGGGGAAACAGACCCTTATGGGTTCAAGTGAAGCGCTTTCAGTATTTCGAACGGCCAGCTTCAGAATTATCCGCGCGCAACAGCTACTAGATGCGGTTGCTGACTGTCTCCATTGTTCGCACGTATCACCATTGACATGCCGCTGTTGCTCAAAGAGCGAGTACATAGGCATCAGACAATATACGCAGATGATGTAGCCGACATTCAACATATTTTTCTGGCAGGCATATCGAGGTGATTAGAAGCCTTCAGTGTACTCGGACCGGCCATACCTTGATTTCAGACTACCATCACCACCATTTCAGTAACGTCCGTAAGTACCATCGAGGGAGTTTGGACTCTTCTGAGACTGTTCAGCTCGCCTTATAGAAGTTCCGCTGCCGGCATTATTTGTTGGCACCGAGGGAAATCCATTTCTGAACAAAAGCCCATGAGGATGTAGCACCTATAGTCCTCCGGGAAGCCCCTAGCTGCGCATAACTACTGACGAAGACCACGGGCGAATACTCATCCCTGCAAGGAGAGAGCTGCCCCTCGAAATTGCAAGAGGTCGACTAGCTGACCAGCTCAAAGCAAGGGCGGAAATTGTTATTCACAGGCTCACGATCGGTAATCGCTTATCGGACTTCTGCACTCCGACCTTTATTGCATTTCTACCTGTTGCCCACCCAGCACGGGGTGGTGCCGGAGGGTGGTATCAGGTATCAGTGGCGAGCGGCGTGCTATGCGATGGTGGTTGCTGGAAGTGGTGTAATCGTGGTGTTTGTTAATAGGGCTCTGGCTAACAAAAATCTTGGTGACTTCGCGTAATGGCAATCGGATTATGGCAGAGATTGTATCGGAACGAGCCGTCTCCATTATCGCGATGACACAGGTCCCTCGCTCCGGGTATATCTCGGTCATAGTTAGTGGGATACTTGATCGAGTGGGAGTGAGCACAATTAACAAAGCTGTCTTGAAAATCATGTGGGATGATCAATTTGTACAGTACTGTACATGTAAAATCTCTTTTTACGAGTGGGAGGTTGTCACAACAGAGCAAAACTGATCATAATCAGGTACCCTCATTATGCTCGCGTAGTGTCATTATCCGCTAGCGAATATTGAGGGAGATAGCTCGGTAGCTACGATACAAATGTAGTTTGACTTGTTCCGTCCCTTCTCGATATCATGCTCCAATCTATCCCGCTCTCTCGTATGTTCTCTTGTCTTACGTGGCCCCCACACCCATTACTTTCTCCACCGCTATTGTACTACTATCGTATCCCACTACTTCACCACATAAATAGTTAGTATCTTTGCCCGTTCATCGTTGTATCAAGTCAACTAACCCATATGCTTTCGCTCTGAAAGGATACGTTCGATCCCGTCTTTCTTTCAGAAATATACGTCATTCTATCAAGTGGCGAAAGAACCAAGCCCTGCTGGACTGCGCCAGTGGAAGTGACAAAGAATTCACTCAACCATTCAAAAATTCTTCGATAAGGAAAACCATCTCTCCCCTTCTCCTCGCTCTCTGTAGATCGACCGGGGCTTGGTACCCAGTATATAGTTGAAGGGACATTGTTTCCGGACCTAAGCACACTGAGCAAAAGCGGCTAACTTAGTAGCAACAAAAACACTGTTTGGAAGCATTACGCTCCGCTTCTATTAAGCGCTGCCAAGTACAGTAATTGAGCTATCAAGATGTCCAAAGATAGAGGAAAACACGAGAAAAACATTGCTCAAAGAAAGCACCATGTATGCCTCGCAAGATATATCTAGAGGCGCAGAAGAAGAGTCAGCTAATTTTGGAATTTGTAGCCGGAAGGTGCGAAAGTAATATCTGATCTTAGTACGAATTCAAATTGTGGCTTTAGATAAGGAGAGAGGAGTTATTTCATGCTGAGTATATGAGCCGAACCAGAAACCATTGGATTAAATCTGTGGAACTAAGATGAAAGAAGGTTGTTTTATCAACCATTCCTACCAGAAGTGTGTGTGTCGGTACTGGTGCGTGAACGACAGAGACCCGCTTCACCAGATTCCACTTAGCACATTTGTAATATCCATCAGGAATTGGAATATCAAGACAAATCTTTTCTTAAGAGCACCTCAGCTCGACACGACTCCCCGCAAAACCCTTGCACTTGGATAAAATATCAAACCCACGGCTACAAGTAGCAGCGCTCGAGATTTTAATAAACATCAGGGATTCGCCGGCAGCAATTTTCGTCCAGTTGGTGTTGAGGACTTTGTTGTCACTATTCTCAACAATAACATTACCGATTGTAACGATGAAGGTTTTCCAAGACCAATCGGGGTGGAAGCGGATGCCGTGCTCATGGAAGAACTCAAGGAAGTCGTAGAGGTGCCACCCAACAACGAAAGGAACTGCCGACTGATGGGGGATGGTAGGCCCCACAGGAGTTTCTGCAGTATGATCGGTAGCAATAGAAGCCGTAGAAGCGATAGGGTTGGTGTTCCTGGTATTGGCAGAAAGCTGCGTGATTCCGCCCCGGTTGGTGCGGTCAGGAGTAGTGAAAGTGTTGCTTGAATTCATTGTTATTGGGCTGATGCAAAAGACGGTAATGAGGGTTGGCCAATACCGTGCGTGAAGTGGAACCGGGAAATTTATTGAGTAAGTACTATACGCTGGAGGGGTGCTATGCCTGAAGCTCCCATAAAATCCAAAGTAGTAACATCAACCAAGTCTAACCCTATCACACATTGGTGATCCGATTTCTCTATGACGCACATGACATAGATTAGTAAGCTGATATGTTTTGAAGAATCAAATATGATACGAGTACTTGAACTAGCCAAGAGAGAGTAAACACTCTAGTTTACTATGGAAAGTCTGGGATATGAACATTTCAAAAAAAAAAAAAAAGGGGGGCTCTAGAACATGAGACGCCAACCGTTCCCGCTTATACTGCCCTGCAAAGATTTAGTGCTGGACCTACATCGCTGCGGCTACCGCAGATTGGTAGGAGGGTATCAGCCATGATCCTCCCACCACGAGCTTATCAATGAAGGAAAAAAAAACTTGCTTAAATATCAGTTCATATACTTGCTCAATCCCCAGGACTAACATGTTGCTGTCATTGAATTCATCAAGGTTCAGCGGACCACATTCAAACCAAATTACGGGTCGGAATGCAATCGCATCAGTCTACGGAGAGCGTGCTAACAGCCAAAGGACTGCATAGAAAGTAACCGAACTGATAAACCCGCCATTTTATATTCGTTACCACTGGGCCACCGACCGGGGCGGCAACCCTCGCAGGTAAGGAAAATTAAACGCGCTGTAAAGTCAGGAAGTGTGGCGGTAAGTGCCTGTGATTTGCTCCACGCTTGAGTGTAGCATATGGAAACTGGGCAAATAGCACGCGAAAAAATAAAGTCTCCCTCCACCCCCCGAAACTAGAAAAATAAATAAAACATTCCTTGACCTTCCTGAGGCCAACGACACAACATATTGTTCAGTTATTCGACCATTTAGTACATCGAATAACTTCCTTATTCATGTCTAGCCTCGTTCTAGCCTCGTTCTAGGGTGTAGATTTCGACTGCCGGATTTGGTGACATTTTGGTCTTCTTCGTCGTCTTTATTACCAAAAAGCCAATTCCATGCGATTACCGAGAATGTTTTATAAATAGAGTAATTCATTATGATCGCGCACACTGAAGCATTCAGTGATGGCGGATTTCCCGTGTTTGATCCGGATAGTAAAAACCTACGATCGATTCTTTTCTCTACGCTGATCATCGGCCAAGGACGTTGCTCATACCTGTTATCTCTTTTCCATCATAGAGTTGCGTGAGGACCGGATACATGGGTAGCGACATAGAGGTGGCCAGGTTGAGTTTCATTCAAGTGGGAGATTTAAAATCTTCCGTTCGACAACGGTCTAGATTTTACGTCGTTTAATTATGCTGCGGCATAAAAACGTCCCGGTAGAAGGTACAATACTGCGTGTAACAGGGGCTCCCTGTGGGAAGATGGATCCCAAGGATGCGGCCGTACCGAAGCCTTCTTGGTACGCAAAATAAAGAACAAATATGCAAGAGAGAAAACCTTAACGGTGAAACTTAATATTGTTAAGCCGCAGCTTTACTCAACAAGTTCTCGAGAGGATAGTTGATCGTCTTAGGAGAAGAGGTCTCGCATATACTTAAGTAGAATTATATATTGCCAGCTCCTCTCCATCACTTCTAAGCTCACCACCATCGCGAGCATACCCATCTCCTCTGGGCCTCGGGCTAACATTCTACCGAACGTTAGCCGGCTCTGCTAGTTCATTATCCGACGTGAAGTGTTCATGCATTATCCTGATACATGCATTCATCTGCAGGAGAAAACTCTTCACATTGTTGTTCTGTCAGTGGCGAACTAACAGGTTACTAATAAGCTAGTCTAATATCGAACTCACTGCCCCATACGTATTCGTCCATGCAAGTCTCGTAGACAACCATTGAATAGTACCATTACGTTTTTCAAGTCTATCGTCTTCTACTGTCTTCGACTCGATAGCTTGGTCTACGGACTCCCGTGATGAGATACTTAAGCTATTGGCTTATACAGGAGCTACCTGCAGCCACTGACGATAAGCACCTTAGTCAAGATAAGACTAGTACGATCTAGAGTTTGCTAACAACCTCCAGACATCTTGCAGTCTTTCGGGGACATACGGGAGTCGAAGGTCTACCACTTAACCGGAGGCCTCCTGGGCTTCCGGTATACCTTACATACCTACCACCGTAGGCTTATAAGGATCAGTGGTGTATGCATTCAAGAATAACTTCTCGTGTAACCATTCGATCGCCCCATGCCCCCTCATATATCCTGCGAACAGCTTCCGGTCGGAAGGACGGCGACAACGTATATGGTAGTGCACCGCTGTCTTCAATCATAGGCTTTTACTAGTAAACCAGCAACTTCCCTTCAGTTGGCCCATGACGTATTGTCTGTACATCGGGGCCGGAGGGGGGTGTTGGACTCAGATTTCTCAATGTTTGCCAAAGGCAAGATTTTCTACGGTTCATAGCTCAACAACGGATTACCCGATTGAGCCCAGATTCGAACCTCCTATATAATCTTGCGTAACAAACAATCCTATGATATTTCCCGAAACTTCGTGTAACCTTTTACGCTCAAGGTAGGGTAACTCCGATCCAAAAGTAAGGTAACCTCTTTGCCAGGGTAGGGTAACTATACTCCCTAAGGTAGGGTAACTACCTGACTTAGGTAGGGTAACTCGCCGAAACTCTCGGAGACCTTCCGAACTCGCAGCATAGACTTTTCCCACCTACCCAGTATACCTTTCCTCGTTTGCAGTCTAAGCATTACCATTTGCTTAGTCCACATGGTAACCCTTTAATAGAGTTACTTGACTAGCCTAACCGTAACCCTTCCGGGCTCCGGCATGGGATAAGACTATGTCTACTGTAAGATCCAGCAGGGTCGTTACACTGTGAGAGGGATGAAATTTGATCGTGATTGGAGTCAAATGTGATAAAGTAGTGGGCGAAAAATTTTGATTTCGCCCGGGGTCGAACCGGGGACCATCAATGTGTTAGACTGGTGTGATAATCAACTACACCACAAAACTGGGTGTCAAGCCAAGTTCTACGCCCATATATAACATATCGATTCATGCTCACTGGTAAACAACTGTTGTAAGATATATAGTCCGAGTTTTCTTCTCCATCCTGGTCCTAGAATGTCTGTCCCCCTTACTCGGGTGGTGGTGGGGGTGCCCAGGAAAATACTTTGGCATAGTTAATTAGGTTTAACCAACGAAATAATCCCTGTCTTGTAGGTAAACATCTTCCCGGGTGCCTATCAGTATCCTAAAGCTTCCACAGTTCCTAGTTTGGAGCATGTTGCACAGCATCTCTCCGCCCTAGCAAAAAAGTCGTTGCCAAGACCTTCCAGCTTACTCACCCGCTCCACTCACGTGGCATTACTATAGTCCTCCCACCTGCCTAACCCATTTTCTTTCTTCCTCCTCCCAACGCCTCTGGAGCTCAAAAAATCTTTACCACCACCCGCCATTTTTTAACTCTTCCCAGACATTTACCTTTCCGCCTCCATAATTTGATAGCCACATCCCTGCGGGAAATTTCACAATTCTTTAACTCTTGCACCAT
>QLOI01001842.1:0-10436 GCA_003313605.1 Tuber umbilicatum | reverse complement strand
CAGTGCTTGTGTAACGATAAAGGGTATAAACAGGGGAAGTTTCCGCCTTCTTGTTAGAAAGAGCGTGCAAGCTTGGATTAATCTAAAGTCTTCAAGATATATTGAGTTCATCATTGTTACTTCGCTATCACTGCAGTTAGTACAATAGATACAAATATTTTCACCCCCCACGATATTGGATTTCACGTATGTTCAAGTTACCAGCTACCCCACAGATGAAGAACTCGGAATCGGGCCTAGTTGAGTCATATAGACTTGACACCGAGTACAATGGGATTCAGCTAAGGTACAGGGAATATCCACCGGGACGGATGATAGAAACCTGGACTGTGGGCGAGGATCTTGGGCGTGGTGCCTACAGCGTGGTCCGTAAGCATCGGGAAGAAGTGACGGGCAGAGTACGGGCGGTCAAATCTATTGAGAAGAGCGGATACCCCTTTCACGCCCGGGAGTTTAATATAATGGCCATCTTGAACAAGGTTAGGATCATTATTTTTTCTTTGAATAAACTGTCAGCTTCTCATCATTGGTTGCTTTAGCCTGAGAACCGATCATTGTTTGTTGGATTTTTAGGGTGGTTTGAGGATCGTGACCGGCTCTATATCGCTATGGAATATTTTGAGCAGGGAGATCTTCGAAAGCATCTGCATAAGCCATTACCGGAAGAGGTTGTGCGAGGAATCACTAAGCAAGTGCTCGATGGTTTACGAGTGATACATGAGAACGGAATTGCCCATCGGGATTTAAAGCCAGACGTATGTTTCTCCTTGCAGCCTTGAGTTTCCATATTTCAGGACAGGGATTAGGCTGCTTAACATACAAGCGCAGAATATATTCGTTGTTTCTATGTCCCCTATCTGGGTGAAACTTGGAGACTTTGGGATATCAAAACGAATCCACAGCGATACCGCTTATCGTGGCCGAGTATGCACTGATTATTATGCCGCACCAGAGGTTCTCGGCATCGACTCTACCTCCGAGAGCTCGATCTACACAAATGCCGTTGATATGTGGTCACTTGGATGTGTTGTTTACGAGCTTTTAGCCGGAGCGAGATTATTTTGTTCACTTGGAGACATCATGAGCTACTACTATAAAAAGGGAAATCTTCTAGCGGAAAAATCAAGCAAGTTGACTACACCAATAAGAGACGTAGCAAAATCGTTTATCCAAGCCCTTGTGGACCTAGATCCGGAAGGACGTCCAAGTGTGGTAGATGCAGCAAGTGATGCATGGTTAGAGGAGCTTAGAATTAGTGATCAGAGTGGAACAGACTCTCAGTGGGCAGATGGAGAGGAAGAAGAAGATTGGTTTTTACTGGATCTCCCTCCCACCGTAGGGCATTGTATTAAGAATTTTCCCAAAATCGTCGTGGTACCGGAAAGCGCTCGGGTTCGGGCCCAGGCGGCTTCCTTCCATGGCATAGGCAGAAACAGATGAGAGCGGTGGTCTTCTGGTCAGACGATAGGCTTAGGGTGAGATAGTGGCGCTTAGGGCAAGGTTGGGATCCCGGGTTTCAGCAAAGGACCGTTGTGGAAGATGAACGGGATACAGGATGTTGATACAAGGACTTCTCCATGTTCTCGAGTTTAGTACTTCCTTTCGATTTTTTACTTTCCAAGCCAGGTCCTAAATAGCTCTGGCTGTTCTTCTTTCCTTTTTTCCATTTGTTCTTTTATTGTCCTTGGGAGTTCTTCTTTGACCTTTGTTTGTTCAATGTTGGGGAGTGCACGGACAAGTGATATTGATAAATAGCTCGATTGTCTATCGGCTTTCTTGTTATCAACACATTACATTTTGTATTGAACTCTCCATATATCGGGTCATTAACGGGGTTTCTCCTGAATCGTTTAGTGAACTGCTGCGCAGGACGGTAGGGGGCGGCATGAGTCATGTTTCATGGGTTCAGCTATTCAATAAATAATGACTCCAAGAATAAAAAAGTAGAATGTATGCTAGGAGGAGAGCCCCAAAGTTTAAATTTTTAACCTGCAATCTGCTTAGAGGTAAAATCTTAAAGTTTATCTGCTGACCCAAATAATGGCAACTTTGGGCGCGTTCCACTGTTCATAGAAGAACGCCATTGGGTATCCGGCAGAGTAACTGTGCCATGATTCTACAAGATCGGCGAGTACGCCCCGGGGGAAAAAGGTATGCGGAGGCCAAACAAGTGGGTTAAAAAACGTGGCCTGCTAGTGTGCGGGGAAACGACGTTCTCAAGTTGCCTATTATCAAGGATGGCGGGAGACGGCGGTTGTTTGGCGGAACCTACCGCATCATGCAAGACGTCGGGGGCCAGCGCCCGTCTTCGTATCTGATTGGCTGAGAATTCGTTCTCATGGCTTCATCTAACATTTATTTTCGTTTGGTTGGATTCCAACTTAGTGTTTCCTTAGCTCTACTTTATCCCTGTGGGGATTATTTTATCTTCTTTACGATTCCTTCACGATTTATTTTCCTGTACTGAAAGGGCGAAATTCGGGCTGTCTGGAATTGTCTGACGGAAAGAAAAAAGAAAGATTACAAGTGTGATACAGAAAAAAAGAAAAATTAACCCTCACAGAAGAGCTTTCTACACAAACACTCATCCTAACAAAACCCTATCAAACTAACAAAAACCCACAAACCCGGTTTCCGCCTCTACAGTACTTTCTTTCCAATCTTAGTCGGTTCACGTTTGTGAACACGTTCTATTGTATATAGCTAAATTTTGGCCTTCCTGCACGGACTTGGGTGGTGTGGGAGAGCAATTGTGTTAACATACCGCACCCCATTACAAGTACACGTTTTTTCCTGTCTGTCTAGCTTATTGAAGGGGCCGAGTGGTGGTGGATATTAGCGTTAAGTACGAGCCGAGCCTATGTTTGTATTTGAAATGGGGAAAAGGGAAGCAAGAGAAGAAGAAAGAGGGAGGTCATAATAGAGAGTACGGGTCATAAGTTGTGAAGCGGGACAGGTTATTGAAACCCCTGTGCAAGTATGCCCGGGGTATTATGTTGAGGGCATATAATTTTTCATATTACATATGAGAGACGAGTCCGTGAAAGCTTGACCAGGATCGAGACAAGGCAAGAGACCTCAAGCTATCCAAGCCTATGGTCCGCCTCAAGCCGGCCCGTGCCTAACACTAGTAGATGTGGAGCCTGTATTAATAATAGCCGATGGGAAAAGAGCAGGTTTCCGTTCTCAAGAAGTGAGTTTTGAGCTTGGCCAAGCACTGAATGTGTTTTCCCCGCCTGATTCTTGATGATTCTCGTCATCAACTATCACTCGTTAAAAGTGCACGACCACTGTTGTAAATCAAGTGTTCGGGGTGAGAAATTGGAGAGGAGGGAAGACTTGTTTGGTAATGAGAACTATAGGGAGGTGCAGGTCGGTAGGAGAAAGGATAGACTTTTGTTATCTTGCATTGCCCTGTGCACCCAAGACTGCCATACTTATTTATACTCACGAGAGTTGCCTATATCCAGCAGTATGAGTCCCAGCATTCCGTGCTCATCATGTTTTCGCTACATCAAAGCAACGGCCGCCGTTGGAGATGGCCACACTTGGAGTAGGGGAATGACCGCACTTTTCGACCGCAGTGGTACGCATGTACAGTACACTAATGGAGGGACGCGCAAACCTTCAAACCTTTTCTCCTGTTTTGCCTACCTTCCTTCTTGCTCTTTCCTCTTCTTCAAGTAATTTTCTCCCCTTTTGCACACTTAACACAATCAATCATGGACTCCTTCATTGCTTGATGCACCCCTGTGTTTACTTGAGCTGTTCCGCGCTACTGAGTAAAACCCTCCTTACTTACCATTGCCGCTTCAATTATCTTGAATAACCGCCATGGGGCAGCAAAGTTGTAGGAACCCTATACCTAGATGCGAGATCTTGCCTGCTCTCGATATTGCTGTTCCGGAGATTACGTAACTGCAATAAAGTCACAGACTTCGGAGGTGACGAAGAATATGGCGTGAGGGCTCCCCCAGTGATATGTTCCCCTTGCGAATTCGCCCCCTTTATATATACCGAATAAGATCGTGTTGTTTTGCTTAGTTGTCGAATCTATGTTCTGTTATCCTTCTTTGGTTTCACTGTCTCGTGCATTTTGGCCTGTGATACTGGGGAGGGAAATGCCCTCAATTTCTTTGCCAGACTCCTCAGAGATCATACGAATCTAAGATTTTGTTATAATCTGTAGCTTTTATTATCCTTTTTGCTCTCCCACGAAGGTGGAGCCGCGACGCCTCTTCAGGCACAATCTTGCATTCGCCAAAAGATGACGTAAAACTCGGTTGGGGCGGGGACGGGATGTCGTCTACTTGCTTCCTAAATGGAGATTCTCATGTCTTGCTTCCGAATTGCCCACCGAACAACGCAAAGCCATGTCTATATGCGAAGAGTTTCGTTCAAGCTATTACTGTATAGAAAATTCTACAACTTAAGATATCTTATGAAAGGTATTCTCGGAAAATCTGGCTGCTTGAGCGACCCAGGATTGAGGGCTCTGGGTTGAAGGACACAGTTTGGCGGCCAAGAGGCTCTTGTAGCTGTGACATGAGTTCCATGATATCGGATAGCCAACATCCGCTTAAATACCTGTATCGTACTTGACATAGTCCGAGTCCTAAATGACTCTCAACCAATTACCCTTCCCAAACCTACAGATAGCTGATTATGGCATTAGATCCATCGCTTTTCACTGTTATTTCCTTGTTGCCGTTATTGTTCCCCGTCGGAATGAAAGCAGCATAAATCCCGAATATCTTGATTTAACGGCCCGCACTTTGCGAACACCAAACTCTACAACAAATTGCTACTAAAACTATTTAAAAATAAATTAAGTATATTGTAATCCTAACCGATGCCTTGCATACCATCCACCTGCTTTATTGAGTTTTTTTTGTTGTGGTAAGGGGTATGGCGATAGCGGGGTGAAGGGGGAAGGAACCTTGCAGCCCCGGATGTTCGGTTACGAATAATATTATCAAAACTGCTATGAGTACGATAGTAGCTGGTCCTGCCAAGCCCCGCCAAGCCCTGCACAATTCGCATTATGGAAGCCAGTCCAACACAATCACATGATGCGGTTAGTTGGATGAATGCTTTTGTCCGATCTCAATGGACCCTTAGTCTCTTCGATCACCTTGCTTCCTAAACGCCACTAGCCGCACCGTCAACTGGCTAACTTACTAATCATTCCATGTATCTCTAACAACCATACTGACGAAGTCGGCAGTTACCTCGATAGTTAAACTTGCCATCTCTCAGTCCCCCTCTCTGCCATCTTCTATGACATGAGTCTTGGACCAGATTACTGCTGAAGACGACAAATTCCCTCGAAGAAGAAGCCGCAGAGAGGCTGCTTTTACGCAGGATAATGACCGAGAACCCTACTACTTCATCGACTCCTGGCCCTTCGCAGCCTCCCTCTCTTGCAAACTCGACAACTACCTCTGAAGACGTCGCAGACTCCTGTGAAATCGACTGTATCTGCGAAACATCTGATGACGATGGTTTAATAATATGTTGCGACAAATGCGACACTTGGCAGCATTTTGTCTGCGTTCAACTCAACTTGGGCAATGTGCCCAAGGACTACTACTGCCCTAGGTGCTCTCCACGTCCTTTGGACGTTCAAAAGGCCAAAGATATTCAACGGCGGCGAATGGAAGAGGAGCGGGCCAAAAAGAATCACGGGAAGAAGCGACCGGCTGGATCATCTCACAAAAAGGGGGAGCTTGCGGGCGGTACAAATGGCATCGCGCTTGGAAAGATTCCATCGTCTACGGAGAAGACTAATGTGCAAGAATCTGGCAGGTCAGTCGGCTCGGAGGAGATGCAGCAGCCCTCGTGGAAAAGAGGCCACCGGGTCTCTGCCCAGCCAAGTAATAATTCTGGATTCGGTTCTCCCTTTACCTATCATGGCGCCCCCGCCAGTGTCCCCAGTACAAGCATTCCCCTCGAACCCTCGTCCGCTCGCAACGGTGGAACAGAAAGTGATACCGACTTTGAGAAATGGACAAGCTATCTCGGAGAAGGATTCACTCGCGTGGGTAGTGGCTCGAGCAGGTGTACCAATGCCCATGCCCACGTGGTAGGAGATTGCGCTTGCTCGGGGGGAGAGCGCCTTATTGACGGGATTGAGGAAATGGACCCCCATAACCACAATCGGCCCTTGCGCTTCATCAACACCGAATTTCACATGCCACTTTATGTCCCATCGACGGAGCGCTTGGAATGGGACCCAGTTGAGCTGTATAGACTTACCACCGAGTATGATGGAAATCGTAAAAAGTATAGGGAATATCCACAGGGGCGGGTTATGGAAAACTGGACTGTGGGTGAGGATCTTGGGCGTGGTGGCTACAGCGTGGTCCGTAAGCATCAGGAAGAAGTGACAGGCAGAGTACGGGCGGTCAAAT
This sequence comes from Tuber umbilicatum, assembly GCA_003313605.1. Lineage (NCBI taxonomy): Eukaryota > Fungi > Ascomycota > Pezizomycetes > Pezizales > Tuberaceae > Tuber > Tuber umbilicatum. The sequence continues at coordinate 4,023 of QLOI01001842.1, read as the reverse complement.
CTATCGAGAAGAGCGGTTACTCCTTTCACTCTCGGGAGCTTAGAATAATGGTTTTTTTGAACGAGGTTAGAACCAATATTTCCCCATAAATACACTATTAACTTATTATCATTCATTGCCTTAGATTGAGCATCAATCACTGTTTGTTGAATTTTTAGGGTGGTTTGAGAATGCCGACCGGCTATTTATCGCTATGGAGTATTTTGAACAAGGAGATCTTCGGAAGCATCTAGATAAGCCATTACTGGAGGAGGCTGTGCGAAGAATCACCAAGCAAGTGCTCAATGGTTTACGGGCGATGCATGAGAATGGAATTGCCCATCGGGATTTAAAACCAGATGTATGTTTCTCCTCACAACTAGAGTCTTCAGATTTCAGAGCAGGCTGGGATTAGACTGATTAGCCCCACAAGCACAGAATATATTCGTTGTTTCCATGTCCCCTGTCTGGGTTAAACTTGGAGACTTTGGGATATCAAAACGAATCCACAGCGATACCGCTTATCGTAGCCGAGTGTGCACCGATAATTACGCCGCACCAGAGGTTCTTGGCATTGACTCGACTTCCGAGAGCTCGGTCTACACAAATGCTGTTGATATGTGGTCCCTCGGGTGTGTTATTTATGAGCTTTTGACAGGAGCAAGGCTGTTTTGTTCACTTGGAGATATCATAGGCTACTATTACAAAAAGGGAGATCTTCTGACGGAAAAATTAAACAAGTTGGCTACACCAATAAGCGGCACCGTGAAATGGCTTATCCGGGCCCTTGTGTGTCGAGATCCAGAGGGGCGGCCAAGTGCAGTGAAGACAGCAAGTCATGTATGGTTAGGGGGGCATGCAATTGATGGGAGAGATGTGGGAGATTATGCTTCACTAAATTCCTGTGACACCCGGCCGGACCCCATAATGTGGGAATTCCCGGTGGGAATGAGCCTCCCCACCTTCAGCGGCATACCAACCAGTGGTGACTCCCTTGGCACTTTATTATATAATGATCTTGTGCCTAGTGGTCAAGGCGTCTTTGGCGATTCTAATCCGCTCCGCCCTGGTTTTCCTGAGCCGTATGCTTACCCCTTCCTCACCACACTTCTAATTCTTGGTTGGAGCTGATACCGACAAACCCCCCATATAGTCCCCGATTACCTCTCCCCGGCGACACCCTCAGTCACTACATTAGCCCCCACTACCCAGTCAGCAGCTACGCGATTAACAGCTCGGAGGGGGCGCCTCAGTGGACGGCGGTAGGACATAATAGGGAATCAGAAAACCTAAGAGGCCGGAGCAACCCATCGGCAGGACGCCCCGCCCGCAGGAATCGTTTTAATAGTCCTGGAATCTTGCAGGCAGGGAATGATAAGCACTCGGGGCAGGGTTAGGCAGTCTCCTACGCCTGGCCCAGGGCAGTGATATATGGTATTCTGGTCAGGCGGTGGACCCTACAGGGCGAGATAGTGGCGCTTAGGGCAGAGTTGGGACCCCAGGTTTCAGCAAAGATCCATTGTGGAAGACGAATGAGGGTATAGGATGTAAATACAAGCTTTTCTTGATCTTAAATGCTTCCCTTCGGTTCCCACCTTCCACCCCAGGTCATAGTTAGCACTGGCTATTCCCCCACATTATTTTGTTCTTTGCTCTCCTCCCGCTCCTGGAGGCTCTCCTCCAACCTTTGTTTGTTTTCTATTCGGGAGTGTCCGGGCAAGTCATATTGATGAATGGCTCGACTTTTTACTTTTTTATTGTCAATTCAACAATTATCTTTGTATTGAGATCTCCGTTGATCAAGTCATTAGCGAGTCTACAAACCTATACCGAATTATCTAGTGAAATACTGGGAATTGCTGCGCAGGACGGCAGGGAATGGTATGAGTAACGTCTCACGAGGTCAGATATTTGATAAATAATAAAAGCTCCAAGAACGGAGTAAATGAGTAGAATATATGCCGTGAGGAGGACTCCGAAGTTTAAGTTGTGAATCCGCCCTCTTCTCGGAGATAAAGTCTAAAGCTTATCTGCTGACTCAAATAATGAAAAATTTAAAAGACATATTTCATTACACATAGAACACCACTGGGTATTCGGCGGATTAGCCATATTCGGTGATTCTACAAGATCAGCGAGCACACCCCGGGAAAACAAGATATTCGGAGCCCAAACAAGTAGGTTTACAAAGCGAGTGCAAGCCGGTATTCCGAGTGATGGGTGTAAATGTGGTTTGCTAATCTGCAGGGGAGCCATTTTTCCAAGTCGCGTATTATTCAGGACGGCGGGAAACTGCAGTTGTTCGGCAGAGCCCACCGCGCCATGTAGGATGCCCGGGTCCCACACCACCTTCGCATCCAACTGGCTGAAAACTCATTCTCATGGCTTCACCAAACATCTATCTTCGTTCAATCGAGTTCCAACTTCGACTCTTCGCGCTCTCTTGGCTTTACTTTAACCTTCTCGAAATTATTTTATCTCCTCTACGATTCCTTTATGATTTATTTTCCTGTTCCCTTCCTCTACATGTAGCGGCCAGCACTTGCGAACAGTTGCCTATTGCATACGGCCAAATTATGGCCTCCCTGTACGGACCTGGGCGGTATGCAGCACCAGTGTCACCACATTTCAGGTACAGTACACGCTTTTACAGCTCACTTATAGGATCAGGTGGTGAGTATAGTCTGCCATTATTTCCTTTTTTACGGAGAATCCCCTCAACTTTTTTTTGTTTCAATGCATCATATGGAGGATCGGATTTTCTTGTCTGTTCTGTCGCCTGGGTAACTTGAGTTTCATTTGGGTTGGGTCGGTTTGGGTGGGTCGGTCTTCGCCTGGTCATGGAATGAGCTAGGTTCTAATATTCCTTCCACCCATATTAACTGATAGACGAAGCGTATCTTTCCGTTCTCAAGAAGTGGGCTTTAAGCTTGGCCAAGCATCAAATGTGTTTTTTCCTACGCCTAGTTTATGGAGAGTTTGCCTTCATGAACTATCACTCGATAGCAGTGAGTGACTACAATGGATGAGAAGTTTGTCTAGAAACCCTGTACGAATTTGGCGACAAAAGGAACCGCCAGCTCGCTGGGTCCCTCTACGGAAAAGCACATTTTCCACACCATCGGTTGCTCAATCCCATGACCCCGGAAAAATCCCGTGATTTTTTTGGAAGGAACTTGTCATGAATATTCACGCAATAATCGAAGGCCATATGACAGAAACTTCTAAAATTCCAAGCACTAGAGTTCCTGAAAAAAAAAAAAATCCCAAAAACGCTGCCAAGACAGGCAATTTGTACCGGGTTTTCACATGGCAGCCGTTCCGGCTAACTTCGTTTACAAAGTGCCAGTGTTTAGGAGAAAGAGAAAAAACGCGATTTTGTATGTTAAACTCCCCGTGATCCCCTTCCATCCAGATACTATTTGAAAGAGAGAGTTTTTTGCGCCCGTTTGTGTTAGCTGGTCAGACTTGTACATTTTATATAGAGACCCAGGGGAGGTGACGAAGTCTTTTGTCGCAGAGAGTGTACCAAGATGTGAGGTCTTGCCCGTATCTCAGTATTGCGGGTCCGGAGGTTACATGACTTCTATAAATTGCAGACTTCAGAAGGGACGATGGACGTGAGAAGTGAGTTTCTTGGAAAAATGTGCTTTTTGTGGTTTTTTTTTTTTTTTTTGATTTAAATCATACTTCATTATTTTTTAACTAGGTCAAGATGTCGCATACAGCAAGCTAAGCTAAGGCGTAAGAAAACCTATAAAGCAAACTACAAAAAACACTATAAAATCCTCCTTTTTTCCAACAAGATTGCCCCGTAACATAAAAAACTTATTTAAGAAAAACTCAAACATGCACCCTATGCGGTGACTAACAACAGATAGTACTTCAAAGACCGCCCGGAAGATCAACCCTAATCCCGCCGCGTCTTTTGGGGAGGTATTCACGTATCGCGTAGGAGGATTTTATCGGTAACGAGGCCCGGGGGCCCTTCTACTAGCCAGAGTCCGTGGGAACTGGGGAGAGAGGGTATCCTGGTGGGGTGGC
>QLOI01001839.1:0-20929 GCA_003313605.1 Tuber umbilicatum | reverse complement strand
ATAACTGATGCATCAGATTCTGGGGTAGGAGCGTGGGTAGGACAAGGCGATACAGCAGAAACTCCAAGGCCGGCAGCCCTACACAGCAGGAAATTCTCAAACTCTCAGATGAACTATGGAACAACGGATAAGGAGGCGCTAGCCATTATTGACGCACTTGAGGCATTTAATCATATATTAACAGGCCACGATTTTACTATCATTACAGACCATCAGCCTCTAGTATACCTTAGGACTACCAAGAACCCCTCGCGGACACAACTCCGTTGGAGAACCCACCTAGGACGATACAATGCGAAGATCTGTTACAGGCCTGGGAAAGGAAACTATTTAGCTGACGCCCTTTCCCGCATTTATGAGAGTTTTGATCCCAAACCAAACTACACAACAGATCCTACAGACGAAGATGATCCTAGTAATAGCAATACTCAACAAATCGAAGCAAACATGTCCCGATTCGAACCTCTTTACATCAATGACGATCACTCATCTGGTTCTGACTGTTCTATCAGAAAAGGGAACAGTTGGGGAGATGAAGTAGACCTTGTACCAAGTAGCGACGAAGAACTCAGCCATGCAGTCCTTCACTGGACGGCATGTCATGATGAATCACGCACCATTCATGAAGAGGAGAAACTCATGGACAGCGATATCATCCCCGGAGTTACTATCAAAACAGTACTAGATAGTACGGCTCTTGTTCAACAACCGAGACTTGACATGAGTAGAATAAAGAGACGACTAGCCACAGCACTGGGATGCTCTGCCATTGACTTCACCAACTGTGAAGAGGATGATTGTCCGGTACACCATTGTAACGACCCTGCTGGATCTTACAGTAGACTTAGTCTTATCCCATGCCGGAGCCCGGAAGGGTTATGGTTAGGCTAGTCAGGTAACTCTATCAAAGGGTTACCAAGTGGACTAAGCAAATGGTAATGCTTAGGCTGCGAACGAGGAAAGGTATACCGGGTAGGTAGGGAAGTCTAAGCTGCGAGTTTGGATGGTCCCCGAGAGTTCCGGCGAGTTACCCTACCTAAGGCAGGTAGTTACCCTACCTTAGGGAGTATAGTTACCCTACCTTGGTAAACAGGTTACCCTACTTTTGGATAGGAGTTACCCTACCTTGAGCGTAAAAGGTTACGCGAAGTTTCGGAAAAAATTCATAGGATTTTTTGTTACGCAAGATTATATAGGAGGTTCGAATCTGGACTCAATTGGGTAATCCGTTGTTGGGCCACGAACCGGAGAAAATCTTGCCCTGGGTGAACATTGAGAAATCTGAGTCGAACACCCCCCTCTGGCCCCGATGTACAGACAACGCGTCATGAGCCAACTGTAGGGAAGTTGCTGGTTTACTAGTAAAAGCCTATGATTGAAGACGGCGGCGTAATACCGTATACGTTGTCACCGTCCCTCCCACCGGAAGCTGTTCACAGGATATATGAGGGGGCATGGGGCGATCGAATGGTTACACGAGAAGTGATTTTCGAGTGCATACACCACTGATCCTTATAAGCCTACGGTGGTGGGTATGTAACGTATACCGGAAGTCCTGGAGGCCTCCGGTTAAGTGGTAGACCTTCGACTCCCGTATGTCTCCGAAAGACTGTAAGATATCTGGAGGTTGTTAGCGAGCTCTAGATTGTAGTAGTCTTGTCTTGATTGAGGTGTTAATCGTCAGTGTCTACAGCTAGCGCCTGTATATGCCAATGGCTTAAGTGTCTCAACACGGGAGTCCGTAGACCAAGCTATCGTGTTGAAGACAGTAGAAGACAAAAGACTTGTCAAACGTAATGGTTGTCTACGAGACTTGCATAGACGAATACGAATGGGACAGTGAGTTCGATATTAGACTAGCTTATCAGTAACCTGTTAGTTCGCCACTAACAGGACAGCGATATGAAGAGTTTTCTCCTGCAGTTGATTGCATGTATCAGGATACTGTATGAACATTTCATGTCAGATAATGAACTAGCAGAGCCGGCAAACATTCGGTGTAATGTTAGCCCGAGGCCCAGAGGAGATGGGCATGCTCGCGATGGTGGTAAGCTTAGGAGTGATGGAGAGGAGCTGGCAATATAATTCTACTTAAGTATACGCGAGACCTCTTCTCCTAAGATGATCAACTATCCTCTTGAGAACTTATTGAGTAAAAGCTGCCGCTTAAAAATATTAAGTTTCACCTATAAGGTTTTCTCTCTTACATATTTGTTCTTCACTTTGCATACGACGAAAGCTGCGGTACAGCCGCATCCTCGGGATCCATCTTCCCACAGGGAGCCTCCGTTACAACCATCCAGGTTACAATGTCCAACGACCCCTCTATTCGGCAGCAGCTACAACAGAACAACGTCCCATACCTGTGATCTCCCCTCCTACCCTCAGACGAGACAGTAGACGCCTATATGAAGTGTTTGATGAAGACGAAGCAGAAACCGAAATATCACGCTTTGATCTGGTCGAGGATGAATGGGATATCACCCAGGTAGTGGCAGAGATGAGTGGTCTCTGGAGAAGGTAGATGATAGAGGCATACAGAAAGGATGAGCTTTACAAGCTCTATACTGAAACCCACAAGACAGCAGGAAAGAATCGGTTTCCTCATTATAAGATAAGAGATGGATTGCTATTTGCTACTACAAGATACGGGCTTGATTGCCTGTACATTCCACACAGGCACGGAGTGAATGGATCAACGCTCCGGGAACTGGTCATTGCAGAAATCTATGGAAAGGGACATCACAGCGCTGAACGAAACCTTCGCTACGCCACAGAATACTTGTTCTGGCCTGAAATGCGAAAGGACATCCGCGACTACGTCCGCCAATGTGAACTTTGTCAAAGGAATAAGGAACGAAACTCACGACCTGAGGAAGATGCCCAGGAGATGCCGGTACCCTCCGAAATTTTTACCTCTTATGCTATCGACTTTGCGGGACCTTTTAACAAGTCTGGAAACAACAAATATGATATGGTTCTTGTTGTTGTTGACCGAGCTGTTGGATTTACCTGGTTTATTCCAACGCACTCCAATACCCAGGCAGAGGAAACCTTAATCCTACTTCAACACCATGTCTTTACACCTCACGGGGTACCAACATCTATCGTTAGTGATGCTGACCCTAAATTTACATCGCGATTCTGGTTCCAGAGTATGTGGTCAATGGGAATAGAACATATTAAGGCAACGCTCGGCCATCATGAAACAAATGGCCAAGTGGAAAAGAAGATCAGACAACTCAAAACGGCACTCCGGAACGTGGTCAACAAGCGGCAGAATAATTGGTTATTAGCATTACCAGAACTGGCAGCCTATGAGAATGCAGGACACTCTAGCGTCTTGAATATGTCTCCTTACAAAGCGGTATATGGACGAGACTATCCTTTGCTAGCAACTATCAGAGTGCGGAATACGATGGTTCCCGCCTCTGACGATTACCTGAATCCTCACCAAGAACTTAGAAATACGGCATATCAAGCGATCAAAGCAGCAAGATTCCGGAGCACTAGAGTAGCGGCAAAAAGAGGAAAGACCCATAAACCAATTCCGGTTGGAGAACGACTGATGGTCTTTGGAGATCAGTTTGCAATGGAGTCTGGAAGGAGCAAGAAGCTAGAACCTCGCCGGCGAGGACCGTTTGAGGTACTAGAATACGACGAGCATACACAGAATTACACTGTGAAAATGGACGCAAAGATATACCGACGCAAAGAGGCAGTCTTCCACTGCTCAGTGGTTAAGAGATTCGAAGAAAATGACGATAATCAATTCCCAGGAAGAACCTATGCAAAACCAGCACCTATCTTGATCGAAGAAATCCAGGAATGGAAAGTGGAGGAGGTGCTGGATCACCGCCAGCGTTATGGAATTGATCAGTTCCTAGTGAAATGGAAAGACTACCCTAGCTCAGAGAACAACTGGGAACCGGTGGATGGACTAGAGAATGCAATGGAGTTGGTACAGGCTTGGTGGACGGACAACTGTCCAGGAGACAAATTCCCGATCATCGTTGGCTTTACCGATACCACATTCATGCCCACGATCCCGGACAGAGGAGAATTCAAGGACGCTGGTAGTATTGATAGCGGGTTTTGGGAACCCTACTTTGAGAGCGATTATGACGACTCTGGGATATCTGATGATGATGGAGAACAAATTCGCTCTTGGATGTGAAGGGGATTGGTTATTTGTTTTTGTAGTATGAAATTGTGATTTTGTTTTGGGGATATAACCGTTATAGGTTACTATTGCTTTAAGGCCTACAGATTGTTTTAAGGCCTACAGATTGTTAAGGCAAAGGACCTGGCTAACGGGCCTGGTGAGGTATTTGTTTTATGTTAATTGTTTAAGGCATCGATTGATGCCTTGTTATTTGATTTTGTTATAAGGCTACTAGATAGCTGTTAAAGTATTTAAAGACTGCGATCCTCAAGGACTTAGAGGAGCAGACATCGACTGAGATAGTTCAAATATACTTAATGAGCAGTTACTTCAGTTCAGTTCGCGATTCCCTAACAGCTTGCAAGTCCGGGACTTTGGTAAGCTGGTGATATAGTAATTGATACCTACTGCTCCACACTCTATCGAAGCCTCCGTTAGCTATACCTCACTTAAAGTCCCGCTCTTTGGGATCTGAGTATAGCTATCCTTAACCCACACCGCAGCCCTTCCTAACCAGTGTTCTTACAACACTAGGGGACGCGTTACACCCACCCACAAACTCCACCCTCTGTCCTAATCCTAGCTCACAATTCTGGGAATTGAGAGCCCCTCCTTACACATAACAAACCGCCAACTCTACGCCATGATACCTCGCTAACTGCTTCTCAGCCAAAGCCAAGCCAGCAGAAAGCACTGAAACATGATGCCTCAACCGTGAAATATCCGCCTCCTGAGCGAAAGACTTTTCCACTGCCCTCGTCAGGACATCTGCCAACTGTGCGACCTGAGCCCATGACGGTTTCGAATTTGCCTTCCTAGCCATAACTGAAGTTTACCGTGATGAAGATAGTATCGTAATAAAGATAAAGATAGAGGAAAACCCAAAGGTAAAGTAAGTTTATCGATGAAAATTACTCCAAATGAGGTGCTGTAGAATAAAGACTTGAAGCAATCGTGATGAAAGAATCAAGGACGCGGGTTGGTCAAACCCGGGAATATGACAAGTCACCTGGCGGTGAAATTTCAATGACTGGGGTTGTAACAGACACGGAGCATGATCTGGACCCTTTTTTTAATTTTTAATTTTTAATTTTAAACTCTTCTATTACTACTAGCTATAAAATAAACTAATCGTAATACTATAGGCTTTCTATATGCCAAAAGCATGTCTGCCTTTTAATCCTTCTTTAATCCAATTTCCTCACGTTTTCCAAAAATATCCCACCTTTCCGTCTCAAATTAACTGAAACCTCCTTCATCACCCCTTCACCTTTATTTAACTTTGCTCCTACCCCCAAACCACTTGGAATGGGTCGCTTGAGGGTACCCAAAGCCTTTTCCTCTTCCTTCGCCAGTTTTAAAATTCTTCTTCTCTTCCTCTGCCTCAACCGTCCTAATTCCAAATCCCTCAATCCTCTCTTTTCCAACCCCTTACTTATCTCCACCTGTTCCATACCCAACATTTCTAGCCTACTCCCATCTCGCTCCTCCTTTCTACCCGTTAAATTTCTCCTTTCACTCCTCCTCAACCGAAACCATCCCGTGCTTCTTCTAAACTCCAACACCAACTTCACTCCTTCCTCTTCGAATAATAATCACCTCACATCCACCCCTTCCTTGTCTCCTCCTCCCCCCTCAATCCAACCCTCCATTAACCTCCTTCTCTCCTCCTCCCATCTCAAACAATTCAGTAACACATGATCTCTGTTCTCCCAACCTTCACACTCACACCTCCTATCTCCCTTTCCATATCTCGTTCCCCTCACACCCCCATGATCCACCCTCATCCAAAATAAAAACACACTTTCCCATCTTCTTCCTCCGTGACCCAATTCACCACCACATCCATTCCCAAAATAATTCGTTCTTTTCGCCTCCTTTACCCAATACTCCTTCCATGTTCTCCACTCCATTTCTTTCCTCCTCTGCTTCCATCTTCCCCATGTCAAAGTATTCCCTACTTCCTCATCCTCCTCTATCCAAACCCCTCCTCTCGCCAATTCATCCACCTCTTCATTTTCCCTAATCCCAATATGACCCAGTACCCACTCTATCACTATCACCCATCCCCTCCTTAACAACTCCAAACCCCTTTCTCTCATCCTCCGTTCACTCTCCCCGCACCAACCCCTACCCTTTCTCAACCTTTTTAAAACACCCAAATTATCCACTCCAACCACCAACTTCCTCAATTCCCCTCCATAATCCAGCGCCTCTTTCATAATCTTTCCTACCCCCTCCATTTCTCCTTCACTAACCGTCAATCCTCTCCCAACATTCAGCTTCCAAATCTTTCTTCTCCTTCCATACTTCCATAAACAACCCCCTATTCCTAATCTCCCACTTTTTTCACTCGCGTCACTCACTCCCACCAAACTGTCTTTCATCCTTTTTCTTCTCCCCATTTCCCACTCCTTTTTCCTTTCTTCCTTTCTCCCTCCCCACACCAATTTCCAATCCACCATCCCATTTCTTTCCGCCTCTATTTCAAACCTCTCTCCTTCCAATTTCCTCTCCTTGACCTTTCTCAATATCCTCCCCTCCCAACCTCCTTTCCGACAACCCACTTCCTCCGCTTCTTCTTGCCAACCTTCAATTCCCCTTTCCCAAAAACCCCTCCTCCTCAATCTCAAACCCCAGAAACTTAACCTCTTGTCCAACTCCTATTCCCTTCCAACCCACCTCCCCCAATATCACATCTATCGGCGTTGTTCTCTCAGCCCCCAAAATTCTTCTCAAACAGTTATTCCTCCAAACCTCGACCATCCTCCTAAAACGTTTCTCTCCATTCCACCAAACCTCCATGCCAAATAATAAGCATTTCATCACCACTATTTCCAATAACTTTGCCAACTTTCCCACTCCCTAACCCTCCTCTCTTCTCCCCACCAATTTCAACAACATCCTCCATCTCACCTCCGCCAACCTAATCCTATTCCTCACATGACTTTCCCAAACTCTATTCCCTTGCCACCAAACCCCTAAAACTCTTACCTCCCTCTTCATTTCCAATGCCTGTCCCATCCACCACACCTCTCTATCTCGGTATCCCCCCTTAGCTACCCACATACCCTCCAATTTCAGCAGCTGCCCATCCACCTCCCACTTCTCCAAACCTCTTCTCAGTCCCACCTCCATCTTTTCCACCCTCTTCAAAATGCTCTCCTCGCTATCCCCTACTACCATAAAATCCACATCATCTACCACCGCCACCACCTCCAATCCCTCCAACCTTTCTCTTCTCACTTCCTCCAACACTCCTCCCAACAACAACATAAATAATGTGGGGCTCAACGGTGAACCCTGAACAGTCCCTCTCTTCAAATTAACCCAATTTCCCAATCTCTTTCCCATCCTTACTTTCACCCTCCTCTCCCTCAAAAACGAACTTATCCACTTTCTCAAAAACAAATCCACACCCAAACTTTCCAAACACTCTTCCATCTTTCCTACCCCCACGTTCTCATATCCCCCTTTGATATCCAAACACAACAATAACCCCAAACCTCTCTTCTCTTCCCACTTCATCAACAATTTCCCTACCGCTTCTAAACTGCTCCTTTCTTTCCTTGCTCCCCATTGTTCCCCACCCATTCCCTTTTCTCCTTATTTCCCTAATAACTCCACTACCACCCTTTCTAATCCTTTTCCCAACACGTTCTGTAAATTAATAACCCTATAGCTGCTTGGCAGACTATAATCTGGCTTCTTCAGCTTCCTCATAACCACCCTATACTCTCTCTAAACCTTCCCGGCACAAAACCCAACTCCAAACTCCTCCTGAAAATCCACAAAATCACCCTCTTTCCCCAATCCAATCCCCATACCATCTTTACTATCTTTCCTCCCAATCCGTTCACCCCCACCATCTTTCCATCCTTCTGCTTCATGATACACTCCCCCACCAATTCCTCTTCCGACACTACCCGTTCCTCAAAACCCTCCTCTTCTTGTTCTAATTCCTTCCTCTTGCCCAATCCTCTCATAATAATTCCCTCTTTTCTCCTATCATTCCCCACCAACACTCTATCTTCCCCTCTTATACCCGGCGGATCCACTATAAAAATCCCTACCCGTTTTAACAAAACGAAAACTATCCAACAAACTCAACCCCTCCCAAAACTTTAACCAATAATCCAACTTCTTCCTTTCAATCATCTTCCTATATTCCTTCCTTTTCCTCGTTACCTCTTCCTTCCCATCCACCAATCCCCTTTCCCAAAACTTTTCCTCCTCTCCAACTCCCTTCCTAGCGATTTCCAGCTCCTCATCCCACCACTTCTTCCTTCCCTCTTTCCACTTCCTCCTTCCCCTACACCTCTCCAATACTCCGCTTAAATTATCTTCCGATTCCACCACGATCCTCTCCAAACCCCTCCTCCCATTAATTTCCTCCTTTTCCCAATTCAAACCCCTTCCTCCCCACACTCTTAACTCCCCCTCTACCTTCGCCCAATCCACATTCTTTCTCATCTCCATCTCCCTATCAATTCTCCAACCCAAAAATCCCACCTCCACCTCCAATGGTTTGTGATCCAATCCAACTATTCCCTCCTCTATCTCACAATTCACCTCCAATCCCCCTCCATAAACTGCCAAATCTAAAACCTGACTCCTGTAACCTTGCCTCTCATCCACTCTCGTTACCTCTCCCACCTTGTTTGTCACTCTAAATCCCCACTTATCCACCCACTCTTTCACTAACTCTTCTTCCCTACTCCAGCTCTCCTCCTCCTCTTCCTACCTCTTACTCCACGCATTAAAATCCCCCCAAAACGACCACATTCCGATCCCCTTCCGGCCATAAAAAATTCCCATGCTTCCCACTACCCACATAAACCGTCCAAATATCCACCCAACAATCCTTTTTTACCTCCAAACTTATTCCTATCCTCTCTTGTCTCCTATCCAAAATCTTATATTTCCCATTCCAAATCCTGCTCACCAACATACCCACCACCAATCCCTTTTCCCTTTTCCTAAAACCCTAACCCCTCCTATTGTGTCATACCCTTCCAGACTATAACAAACATCCCCTAACCCTACCGCTACCTCCTGTAAACCATAAACATCCACCTCTCCTCCTCTCGCCCTCAATTCCACCATTCCATTATAACTCTTCCTCAAATTTCCTGAAACCAATTTCAATCCCCCAACCTTAACCCACCAAACTCCTCAACCTTATCATTTCCACCCTTACTCCCCTACAATTCTCCTCGCTCACTTCTCCCATCGTATGATGCCCTCCACACATTGCACATTTCCTATAATGCACACAATCCGCCCTTCCCAACTTGCATCTCTCACATCTGTGCTGCCATCCTGTATGACCCTCTACCGCACAAACGCTGCACCTGCTCAACTTCTTTCCACAATCCTACCAACTATGCACCACCCTACACTTCATACAAAATACCAACTGTTTTTCCTCCACCGACTTCTTCATCACTTTCCTATCCCCTAACACCCGTAAACCGCTCCTTAAAATTTCCACCCTCTGACTTTCCCTCGCCACATGAATCACCACTCCCACATATTTCAATCCTAAACTCTTTCTTCTCTTTTTATCCACCATCCACACCGGCCTCTTCAACAATTTTATCCCATTCTCCTGTTCCACCACCTCCCTAAACAATTCCAATCTCTTCTCCCAAATCTCAAATTCCACTCCTAGTACCACCAAACCCACCCAATTTTCCATTCTATTCACCTCACCCACCTTCTCATTCATCGCTTTCTCACAGACCTCATTTCTTCCCCTGACCAACTCTTCCACCTTCTCCTCTCCCTTCAACACTACCTGTACCCTTTGCTTCTTTCCTACTACTCTTTCTACATCTCCACTACCCAACCCTAAACACTCTTCCACCTCCCTCTTATCCCACTCCTTCCCCGTGCTCCCTTCCTGCAAGTCCAAAACCACTTCCACTACCCTCCCAATTTCTTCTCCATCTCCAAACTCTTTCTCTCCTCCTCCTTTCTCTCTTCCCGCAACTTTCTCTACACCTCCATTCCATTGTAACGACCCTGCTGGATCTTACAGTAGACTTAGTCTTATCCCATGCCGGAGCCCAGAAGGGTTACAGTTAGGCTAGTCAAGTAACTCTATCAAAGGGTTACCATGTGGACTAAGCAAATGGTAATGCTTAGACTGCGAACGAGAAAAGGTATACCGGGTAGGTGGAGAAAGTCTACACTGCGAGTTCGGAAGGTCTACGAGAGTTCCGGCGAGTTACCCTAACTTAGGGAGTATAGTTACCCTACCTTAGCAAAGAGGTTACCCTACTTTTGGATAGGAGTTACCCTACCTTGAGCGTAGAAGGTTACGCGAAGTTTCGGGAAAAGTTATAGGAATGTTTGTTACTTAAGATTATATAGGAGGTTCGAATCTGGGCTCAATCGGGTAATCTGTTGTTGGGCTACGAACCGAAGAAAATCTTGCCCTTGGCAAACATTGAGAAATCTGAGTCCAATACCCCCCTCTGGCCCCGATGTACAGACAATGCGTCAAGGGCCAACTGAAGGGAAGTTGCTGGTTTACTAGTAAAAGCCTATGATTGAAGACGGCGGTGTAATACCGTATACGTTGTTGCCGTCCGTCCGACCAGAAGCTGTTCGCAGGATATATGAGGGGGCATGGGGCGATCGAATGGTTACACAAGAAGTTGGTCTTGAGTGCATACACCACTGATCCTTATCAGCCTACGGTGGTCGGTATGTAAGGTATGCCGGAAGCCCGGGAGGCCTCCACTAAGTGGTAGATCTTCTACTCCCGTATGTTTCCGAAAAACTATAAGATGTCTGGAGGTTGTTAGCGAGCTCTAGATCGTAGTAGTCTTATCTTGACTGAGGTGCTTATCGTCAGTGGCTACGGGTAGCTCCCGTATAAGCCAATGGCTTAAATATCTCATCACGGGAGTCCATAGATCAAGCTATCGTGTCGAAGACAGTAGAAGACGATAGACTTGTAAAACGAAATGGCACCATTGAATAGTTGTCTACGAGACTTGCATAGACGAATACGAATGGGACAGTGAGTTCGATATTAGACTAGCTTATCAGTAACCTGTTAGTTCGCCACTAACAGGACAACGGTGTGAAGAGTTTTTCTCCTGCAGTTGATTGCATGTATCAGGATACTGTATGAACACTTCACGGCGGATAATGAACTAGCAGAGCCAGCTGGCATTCAGTAGAATGTTAGCCCGAGGCCTAGAGGAGATAGGCATGCTCGCGATGGTGGTGAGCTTAGAAGTGATGGAGAGGAGCTGGCGATATAATTCTACTTAAGTATATGCGAGACCTCTTCTCCTAAGACAATCAACTATCCTCTTGAGAACTTATTTGAGTAAAGCTGCGGCTTATCGATATTAAGTTTCACTGTTAAGGTTTTCTCTCTTACATATTTGTTCTTCATTTTGCGTACAAAGAAAGCTTCAGTACGGCTACATCCTTGGGATCCATCTTCCCATAGGGAGCCCGCGTTACACCCATCCTTTACCTTTAAACTACCACCCATCCCCGCAACCACTTCCCCATAAGTTCTACCCCCTTCTACCACTTTTTCTTTCTCCATTTCTTTAATCCTGCCATCCTTTCCCACTCCCATCTCAACTCCTTCTCCAACCGCCACCTCCCCTCCTTTCCCACAACAATTCACTTCTTTTTTACCCCCTTCCAACCAAAACTCTCTCATCTTCGCTAAACTTCTTTCCAAAACCAAACCCCTTGCCTCCACCTCACTGCTTTTAAACACATATTTCACCTTCTCCACTAGCTCCCTGTAATCTCCCAACAATTCCCACATCTCCAACGTTTCTTTCCTGTCACAATTCTTCTTCTTCCCTCTCTTCAACATACCCTCCCTCTCCCTCGTCTTCCTCTTCTTATCCAATAACCTCTCCTCTCATTCCCTCTTCAATTTCCATTCCTCCACCAAACCCAATCCACCTTTCTTTTCAACTCCATCCCCTTCCTCCCCTTCCCCCACTTCCATCTCCGACCCTTCTTCCTTCTCTCTCAATTTCTTAATCTCCTTCTCCACCACCTCCATCTTCATCTTAACTCTCTTCTCCTCCTGCTCTTCTTTGCCCTCTGTAGTACCCTCCCACACCTTCCATTCCCCTTAACCACTTGCACCCCAATCATCTCTCCCCATCACTAAATCAACCTCCAATTGTACTTCATCATTTTCCCAGCCACCTGCAATCTTGACCAATCCGCTGTAAACCTCCCACCCCCTCTTTTCATCACTACCCAATACCGTCTTTCCCCCCTCCAACACCCTAAACTTTCTACCCTCCAATAACCTCTTGCCAACACGCCCTCCTTCAACCTTAACCCCCCTTTTTCCGGGTCCAGCCCTCCTCCTACTCTTTCCACTCTTTCCAGCCATGATTTCCTCAAGTAAGCACTGACTCAAAGATAAAATTGAAGTATCTCAGCTAAAGCGATAAGTGGCCGCCGTTGGTCAGAATCTCGATTGTCGTAAAATGTAACGTGTCGTTATTTCAAAAATCAGGAAAATACCGGTCGTCATGCTTGATCTGGACCCTTGACCTTGACTACTCGTACCGCACGGTAGTAATGTATTGAGTAGCAGTACCATGAAAAAACGCGATAACGCTGTGTGGAACTGGATACAAACCAGCCAACATCTTAATATTCATTGACAAACCTGTCAACGGGTAGATCACTGGCAATTTGGCTACTCCTACTCGAGTATAGGGGGGTGTACCATTCTCGGCAAGAACATAGGTCTCACCTTGCAATGAACAAACTATTTACATTAAATAAAGAACCAAGAATTACTTGAGGTCTGCTGGTGTTTCCTTAAATCTTCTCTGGAATTCTTCAAGGTGAACTGAGTGATAGGGTTGTTTGACAATTTTCTTGGAATTCTTGGTGTGACAAACTACCTAGAACATACTACTTTTAGACAGAGCAGACCAATACACGGAAGGGCTTTCTGTCAGTAAAACATTCTGACAATGTAAAAATTATCTGTGTTTATTTCCCCCGTTTTTGCTTTATTTTTCCAATTTATCTCCATAGTTTTATGGTGTGCCAGATCCAAGGAGATTATGCGGAGGTTTCACTTTTTCAATGGTATACTGTAAATCTATCTCTCGGTCAATGGCACAAGTACCCGGAAGGTTTTTTTGCCAAGAGCATGCTATTGAAAAGGTTCACCCTAAAACAAATGCCTATTTATTAAATTGGCAATTACATAGGTGGCGTTATTTTCCTTTTTAGGCAGTGTGGGAGTCTCAACTGTACTAGTACAGTCGCACCTCGCTATCCCGGATGGCCAAAATCCGCAGAATCTGTCCGGTTCAACGAGTAATCCGGGACAACGGGTCTGGTTTTGCAGTAAAGAATTTTTGAATTCACAGTGTTTCATACGGGACAGCGAGGTATCCGTATTATCGAGATCCGGGACAGCGGGGTTTGACTGTACTTGTATCATACTGCATACGAACCAGGGAATCTCCGCGCCGGCCCCCTATCACTGTTTGTCCACGATACGAGCACTTTCTCCATACCCCGGTACCAGGGTACCGAACCGTGCTCATTCAGTGGGATTCGTCCCAAAAGCAGGGATGGTCAGAAAGGTTATCAAACCTTTGATTTAACAAGAGCCCTAATTTTAATTGCTACTTATACGAGTAGATACAGGCACCAAGCGGTCATGGGTTCGGCCAAGCCCTGAACTGGTCACCAGTGACATCACACCCCCTACTCACGGAGCATTATTTCAACCGTGGAAGCTCCCTTTGCTCGCAAACCAACCGTAACACACCCTACTCGTGTGATCTCATATCAGAAACTGCCGGAGCCAGCGAAACAAAAATTACACGAAATGCCTCCTAAGAAGCGTGCCTCCGCCACGAAAACAACTGCAGACTCGGGTCCTGGCAAAAAGACCAAAACAACGCCCCCTGTTGTCGATGGGCCGTCCAAATATGTTGAGAATCCGGTTTGCGAACCTGTCCACACAAGAGTTTGCGGGTATTAACGGGGTCATTCAGTTGTCGTTTATTGAATACATAGAACTTCAAGATCCGAACCGAGAACCAGACGCCGAGGTCCGACACCTGCGCAAGGAGGAAAAAGATTACGATGGCAGTGAAATCAAAATTTCCAAAGAAGGTTATGATAACCTCATTAAGATGTACATCGAAGTTGAAAAGCGGACGCCCGAAAGCAACGGGATAACACATATCTACGAGGATTATGCTGGGTATGGTATCATTGAGGTGCTGGAGAAACAGGTACGATGAAGCCTTGAATACGTTCAGCTCCAATATCCGGAGATAACTTGCTAACGAGTGGTAGATACTTCAATACGAGAAAGAGAAGAAAAAGTCGCACTTCGAACTGAAGATCTACTCCATTGTCGAAGCTTTGGTATTCTTCATGGATAGTTCCTATGATGGACGATGGATGAGTAGGTCCCTTCAAAATAACTTTCCCGAAACCCAGCTAATAAGAAAGATGTCGACGATGGCGACCGCGTCGAGACATTAATCTGTCTTATAGGAACTCTCTTCGTAGACTGTTTTCGCGAGCTAGACAAGGAAACCCCTATTGGCCGCTGGCTAGCTCCACCGGACAAGACTCCGCTTAAAAACCTGGGCCTAGTAATGGGGCTGGCGATTGGTGCCGCCGGCTGCTGGATGGGTGACGCCGAAAGCATGGATTTCTGGTCTCAGGAGATTGAGAGAATGGCGGAAGCCAGAGGTATTCAACTTAGGGATTGTAATGGACCTACCAAGGAGAAGAGTGACGGGACCAAAAAGTTGGACTTTAGTGCTCAGGTTTGTTTCTCCCCCTCCACACCCCGGGGCTAGGTTGGGATGTCCGCTTACTGATTACTTTGGAATGACAGTTGAAAGCGTATAAAAAGCAAAACAGGGGGGCTAGCATCGGCGGGAATCACTATGACTTGAGTAAGATTTCGGAAGCCGAGAGGAGGCGGTTGGATGAGGGGAATATCTTTGAGTTTTGAGGCTAGGAGACAAATTTGCTAACACGTTTGTATTTATAATTCCGGTTTGGTGGTCTGATCTCTACTCTGATGTGGTCAACGAAATCTTTCACCAGTTGTAGGGGTGGATGAGGTTATCAGTGTTTGTCCCAATTTCAACTTGAACTAGCTTTCATACTACTCGTAGTGTTGACAACAAGATGGACCATGTACTGTACTCGTAGAGTACCATACCGCGTTGTCATTTATTCCTTATTGCTTCTGGCCTTCCGTGCCAGATTAATTCCCAGTACTTGTACGAGGCTGGTGACAAAAAGATGAGCAACATGGCATGTAACAACCCAAACCATCCTACTTCATGCTTTCTGTTCAACACATTCTGAAGCTGTAAAAAAATTAGAAATTGATGGTAAGATCCAAATTGTTTCAAATATCCTCTCGAGTGCTCATAGATTATTAAAGAATTGTTGGCTACTTTGGCATGTAATACTGTAGAGTTGAAGTTGAAAACAGTGCCAATCTTACCATTCCCATACAAAATTGTCAGAAATTGTGTCAAGACCAATGCACCCACCATAGCGCTCTTGATAATTCCTCAGCCAGTTTAGATAGATGGTTCTAAAGGGTTGAAAAGTAAAATCCAGGGAATAGTTCCTCATATAGATGAAGGGTTGATAAGTTGCTTCACCGAATCAGTGGTTGAAAGGTTATGAATACGGCTATTTTCAGCGGAAGACCCTTACACTGCTCATCATTTCTGGCACCAGCCTCGTACAGTACATGACATCAAAGTGTCTGAAGACGAGATTTTTCCGTTGGCTGGTTGGTGCGCAACAACCGCCGTACGCTACACGAGTAATTACTGTAGAGTCGTGTCTAATAAGTCCTCGTACATGCTCCGCGACCGCTGCAACCCCAGTGTTTGAAATAACTACACCACACCATTCCACGATAACGAGTTTGGACCAGTTAAAAACCGCCACCACAGCATTCGACGTCCACTACAAAGGATGCATACTGTTGAGAGTCTTTCGAGGGAGGTTTCTTCCCTTAAAGAGCAGTTAATTTCTTTATCGCGTCAGTTGGAGGAGAGGGAGAAAGAGTTGAGAGGGAAGGAGGGACAGTTGCGGACTTTCGTTCGCGCCAGCACGCCGTTTAGGCCCAGGAAGAATTTTACGCCGGTTGAGATACAACCATCTACGCCTGTTTCGACTCCGTCGGGCAAGAGAGGCCGCGACATATGGGTGGAGCAGGAGGTGGGTGGGGGAAGCAAGAGGAGGACAAGCGTGGGAAGGGGGATACCGTTTGACCCTGAAGGGGTGAGGAATAGAGGAGTGGTGGTGGGATTAAAGATTGGTGGTGTGTTGTGGGACGTGGGGATTGGTGGAGTTGAGGCCGCTTTGGAGGAAGGGGGATTTGTGGTTTGTGAGGGAGCACGTTGGTTGGTGAGGGAAGAGGAGGTGGAGAAAAGGAAGAAGCTTGGCAAGACGTCATCCACGGTGGTGGTGTTTGTCAGGGGATTGGAGGAGGCGAGGGGGCTGATGAAACGTGGCTTGTGGCTGAGTGGCAGGTGGCACTCGGTGGGGCGTTTTGAGGCGGTGCAGCCTTCGAGGAAGAAGAGTGGTTGGGTTTGGGTGAGGGAGGTGTTAGAGAATGTGGTTAAAACAGAGCGGCCGGGGAAGAAAGTGTTGAAGGATAAGTTGGAGGAGTATATGGAGGGAGTGAAGAGGGTGATGGAGAAGGTGGACGGGGAAGCACGGAGGAGGGAACTGAGAAGGGCTGAGCGTTGGGCGAGGCATGAAGGATTGAAGTGGACAATGGATGATAAGTGGAGGGAGGAGGAGGAGAGCGATGAGGATGAGGATTTGAAGAAGTTGTTTGATGGTGTGAATTTTGGTTCTTCCGGTGGTTTGCTTTCTGGTTTTGGCGGTAGGGCTAAGAAGGTTGTGTCCGGACGGGCGGGGGGACCCACTGCAAGTTCCTCAACTCGTGGCGGGATGCATAGAGAGGTTGGAAGGGAGAGTGAGAAGAAGTGCATCGGCAAAAAATTAGTCTGCGTTGGGTGCGTGTGCCGTGCGTCCAGACTTCAGCCACAGGATTTCTACGCCCCGTGCATCCTGTGCGCCCTGACGCCCTGGCTTACCCGACGTCGCCTCTTGCCCTTTGACTTTCGTTCCTCCCCCCTCTCCGCCCCCCCGATTCTTCGTTCAAAGTTTGCGACGTCCTGTCCCCGCTATACTCGATCTGCAACCATGTTCAATCATCCTCACTTAGTCTATTCTGCTTCTCCTCTCGCCTGTATCCTGACCCACATCGTGACTTCTCCGACGCCCTGATTGCGCCAGGGCGGCCCCGCATCTTGGCACCTCTCCTTGAAAAGCTTTCTTCTTTACTTCCCTCCCCTTGACGCCTTCCTTGTTCACCTCCCCAATTCCAAGATTCTCATAATTCCCCTTTTCGTGGATCCTGTCCCCTGGGCGCCTCGACCCCTTTCGCAATGCCTTCCAGTTTAATCCTAACCGCACTGGCGCATCCGACACCTGTTCCCTTCAGGTTCTCAATTCGTGTTCTCAGTCGCCTCGACTTCACTTGTTTTAAGTTTCTTAGCTAATCAAATTTAGTCTAACCAGAGTTGACGCTTGGGTTATGCTGCCATATTTACATGTTTATTATTGGATTTTATATACATTTCACGCACTCCTGCCCAGTACTCCCGGCGCCCCACCGATTCACTGTCTGATCACATGTTTGGCGCCATAGCGAGTGCGCGTCAGAGCGAGACACATTAACTCCTACTCGCCTAAAAAAAAAGTCTGTCCCCGACCTCTACCTATCTGCCGGGAGCGCAGTTCAGAACTGCGTGGCAATAGGTGGTGTCCGGGAACAGACTTGTTTTTTTGGCGAGTAGTAGTTGGGCAGATGGCGTGCTGTGAAGGGTACTCGCTATGGCATGGAGCGCGTATCGGGTATCTGGCCCGTCGCGCAAGTCCCGCGTAAAGCCTAGAATTTATTTCCTAGTTAGTAGATCTCATT
The DNA here is from genome assembly GCA_003313605.1 of Tuber umbilicatum. Lineage (NCBI taxonomy): Eukaryota > Fungi > Ascomycota > Pezizomycetes > Pezizales > Tuberaceae > Tuber > Tuber umbilicatum. Next base: position 2,741 of record QLOI01001839.1, on the reverse strand, counting down.
GAACGTTCTAAGATCAATCCGGGTGTTCACTAGCCACCGTCCACTCCCCTCCAGGATCAAATGAGCTAACCCGAGAATCGTCCCGATATCGACAATCTCAAACTTGTGGGCGTTTGGGTTCAACTGAACTGTGGGAAGGTCGTGTGTATCTGAGAGACGCCCGGAGTTGGCGACCTTGAGTAATTGGACCAGCGCTAGTCTGTGGACTGTATTATTTCGGTCGTAAACTCTAAGTTTGCACAGCCCCTTGAGCTTTCCAGGCAGATGGCCTCTCAGCGCCCCATACATGTGATCCCCCCCGGCTTGTACCCATACCCAATCTTGTCGCCCTGCCTGATTGCGGAACTGCCTTTCGCCGGTGGATTGTGCACGGTGGATGTCGTAAACATCAGTTTCTTGAAATGCTCGGACTGGGATTTCTAATTGTGTGAGCGATTCTATTGGAAGCAAGTGTAGACATTGGGGATCTTCCGGAAGGCGCCAATCAATTGGCAGGGCTTGCCGGCTATATCGAAACAACTCTCCGGACATTGTATCAACAGTGACCCCCACGGTTCTGCAAAAATCAACCAAGTTGGCGACGTTGGCACAACGGCCTTTCAGGACTCGGCGTCGCGTGATGGGCTCAGACTCGGGCGCAAGCTTCTTTTTCTCCAACAGCTCCACAGCCTCCGGTGGTAGAATCCCACCACGACGGCGAATCGACTCAAGGTTCAAAAGTCTGATTTGGATGGCGTGTAGTCTGCTATAGCTGTCTATGATTTGCTGAGCGGCATTGTTTTTATTGGACCAACGCCAGCCATCCTTTATTTGCTCCTTGTACGCCAGCTCGCCCACGTCTGTGGACCACATTGGGATATTACCCAACCGGCGGACATGATCGCTGAAGTGAGTGAGCAGATGAAGCTTGATGAAGTTGAAATGACACTCAGAATTGATTAATTCTATGCACTTGTCATTCTCTTCCACACGGTGGTCCTCCTGCATCCGACAGCGCTTAGATCTGCTCAGCATTTTATCCGCCAGTTCCTGCATTCGCTGAACCCTCAGTTCCCTCCTCTGATCTTGTACCCTAGCCCGTGTCTGCTTAGATGTCCAAAACTCTAAAAAAATATCCTTTGTCGCATGAAACTTCCTGAGATATTCGTTCATATATTCAAGCGTCTCTGGCGTATAGCTTCGGTATTGAGCCATCAAGCTAAAATCTAGTAGTGACCTCACACATACCAGTACACGTCTGAAAGGTGCAACCTGGATCTGATCTGGCTGTGCCAGCACTGCTGCCAGAACCCCCAACAGACAGCGTCCTAGATTTCTCATCTCCTTGTCCTGCCACTGTGAGACTTCGCGATAGGGCTTTTTAGGCAAGAAGAATCCCGGATACGGCGGCAAAGCTTTCCAGACATCATCGAATGCCTGTAATCGCCAATGCTTCTGGAGGAAGGATTCAACCCATTCCATAAGGTGCTTGAAAAGTCCAAGATAGATCGTATGTAACAAATCTGGTTGGTGTAGGTCCAGCACCCAAACCTGCTCGAGTCCACAAAATATGTTCCCTCCAATCTTAATGCCCAAAGAGACGAAAGTCGAGTGCACCCCTGAGTCTGGCGTCAGATGGTCGCCAGCAAGGCGTTCGTACCTCCGGTAGTCTCGCTCCGGATACCGCTTCTCTGAGCCCGTCCCCAGACTGTCGACAGGCGCCTCACATTTAGGACAGGCGTTCGTTTTTACCCCATGTAACACAGCATTCTCCATATGGTCGGCCGCCCACGCAGCCAGGATGGGGAAACATCTCCTTACTTTGCCGTCGGCACAGTCAATCTGTACGCCATTGCGCGCCGCGTCTTGCAAGGGGCTCAAAATCAAGTTGAATACTCCCCGGAGGGTGGCGGCATTAATTTGTCGTTGGAGTTCGTTGGCAGCCGCGGACCCTGAAAGTTTCGGTGGGATTGGCAAGAGGGCGAGAAGGAGTACTGCCATTGATCCCAGGCGGTTGCGCAACGCCGAGGTCAAGTTCCCGATGGTGATGTAGACCGGCCAAGCCTTCTTATCTCCGGAAAAATTGGTCAAATGCGTCTGATCCGACATACTGATAATGGGGACCCCTGTCGCACCCGGTGGCAGCGTTTCCTGGATTTCGTTAGCTGTTATGGCACATTTGATACCTAGGATGAACGCAATGCACCTGTACGTCCCACCACCAATCTGCGGTATGTATTTCTGTATAAACTCTTCGTCCACTTGAATCGTGTTCCCGTATAGGTGAGTACACCAAATCGTCTCTGTACGCTGCCTAGCGAAGAAGAAATTTGACGCAGCCCAGGACGTTCCGATAGAAAAAAGTGAGTTTTCTCAAGCCGTCGTCAACTTGGCCCTCCGACCAACGCAGGTATGGGCCAAATAGATCTAAGAATTTGAGATGGTTCTCTAACGTATGCATCGAGCCATATCCGACGTTTCCCGATGCCGCGAGCCCGCTGGAAAAGTATTCATTGATCCTCAACTTCGGTACCCTACTTGCTATAAACCATGCGGCCAGCTTGAAATCGTAGGGACCAGAGAATGGGGCCTAAGGGTGTTGGCAGAGGTGGCTCTGCTCTTCCTCAAATCCTAGGACATCGCCGATCACTTCACCGGGGCGGATATACTGAGTCTGAGCGTTAGCAACGGATGTCTGGGTGTGTAACGGGGGCTCCCTGTGGGAAGATGGATCCCAAGGATGCGGCCGTACCGAAGCTTTC
>QLOI01001833.1:0-40213 GCA_003313605.1 Tuber umbilicatum | reverse complement strand
ATAATGAACTAGCAGAGCCGGCTGACATTCGGTAGAATGTTAGCCCGAGGCCCAGAGGAGATGGGCATGCTCGCGATGGTGGTGAGCTTCGGAGTGATGGAGTGGAGCTGGCAATATAATTCTACTGAAGTATATGCGAGACCTCTTCTCCTAAGACGATCAACTATCCTCTCCAGAACTTATTGAGTAAAGCTGCGGCTTAACGATATTAAGTTTCACCGTTAAGGTTTTCTCTCTTACATAATTGTTCTTCACTTTGCGTACGAAGAAAGCTTCGGTACGGCCGCATTCTTGGGATCCATCTTCCCATAGGGAGCCCCCGTTACATTCTAATAGTAACTACTTCAATCCAAGAAAGATTTGTCTAGCTTGAGAGAATAGAAAGGATGCTTTATAGTTTAGCTATCATTGTGGGATGTGATGGTACGATCTTTGTGGCAAGACAAATATACTCTCTAGTACTACCACTTAGCTAAGCTAGTAAACCTCTTACGAGCCCCCAGAACTGCCGAACCGGCAAACCCAAGGCAAGTGAACGGATTCTTTTCTCTGTTGTTCTGCCTGACCAGCTGGAAGACATACATTCACCGTAGATAACCCGGCCATTCTTAGAAAGTATACAAAACTAATACAACACAAGTGATAACCTACCACTCCAGGGGGTAGGAAATTGAGTAACGAAGCCCTGGTTGCCAACCACATATAAATTTAGTGAGCCGCATTCGCCAGACTTTCCAGTACTCGAAGTACCCTTGAAATCCACTATCAGATCACCAGTGGAAATTCGCACGGCAGCCCATGATACGTTTGATTTGCATCAGCAAAAAAATACCCTGCGTCTGGTGCGTCGCCGTTGCGCCCTGACGCCAGTGACGTCGCTTCTACGCCCCCTGCGCCCTGGATGTCCTGGCATCGGTTGCAATGTCCGCTTGCATCAGAACGATCTATGGTTGCCGCAACAGACTCTGTTGCGTCTAGACGCGAGATTGCGTCAGACCCGCATCCGGTCAACGCCCGAGTTATCATTCCAGTTGTTTTCCTGTTCTGACGCCAGCTGCTTCACCTTGGCGCAATGGAGACAACGTCTCGAATCGTTCATGGGGGTCAGATAGCACCAGGACGCTGTCGTAATCTTGCTTAGGGGCAGCTATTGAGAAACATGAATGTTCAGATAGTATCTGGACGCATCGCGAATAGAGCAAAAGCTTAGGACACGAAGAGCATGACAAGGGAAACGCCGGGGCATCGGCGGCGGAAGAGAATTTAAAAGAACTGGAGGTGTCCGAGCAGAGGTAGCCTGGACATCGTGGGCGCATGTCCGAAACGTCGGGGCGTAGACGGTGGAAGAGGGTTTAAAAGGACATGAGGTGTCTGGGCAGAGGTAGCCCAGTGGATGTGGGCGCGTGTCTGACATCAGGACAAATGGCGCCCGGGTCATATAATCAGACGTTGCCCAGATGTAGCAGAAAATGTTTGACGTTGGCCTGGCGCCAAAGCCAAGCACCAGGCGAGGTTCAGGCGTGGGGGTGGTGCACCAGGTACTGTCAGGGTGCTCAGAACACAAGGGGTCTGTGTCAGGGGGGAGTTCGGACGAGGGGCAACAAAAGGCGCAAATCAGGGCGCGATTAACGTTCTGAGCGCAAATGTAAATTTTCGCTGATGTGACAGGTTAACAGAATTGTGGATGTATAAGTAAATGTAATGGAACAAGTCAAATGGGCCAATACTATGACATATTGGGAAAATGCCAACTCTTCTCAAGAGGTTTGGTCCCACAATCCGGAGATTTCATAGCGACCAGTGATAAATTTCGGTGTTAACATGTGACAGACAGTGGGTTTTATCGGCTAGGAATAAGGAGGCCAGGTAAAGGTAGCAGCCTCTGATATAATATCATAGTGCCACTCTACTTCTTTCAAACAACCAAGCTTGCTATATCACACCCCAACATCCATTGAGCTCCGCAAACTTTATCTTACCCACCACGCCTATTCTAAGATGTATTCTAAAAGGTAATTAGCAACATATGCAGTGGAAATTTCTCGACTTTTTTCCTACATCAGATCTCAAGTCACTCCTACGATTATATTTACAACAATTACCAATACCGTCGATGTCTCTAAATCGCTCTCTCCCCTGCTATGTCAAATTTTATGATACTACCAATTCTGATGAGGTCCTTGGAGGGCTTGTCCAGAATGGATCTATAACTGAGACAAACTTTCTTGATATGCTCAAAATCCTACTTGTCGTTAGGGTGTGTCCGATACGTGTTCAAGAGAGGATATTGAGCCGCATCGCATTCAGAATGGAAGTGCCCCTTCAAGTGGGAGTATACGATATTTATTGTGAAGGTATACTCTACATCCCCCTATTTACTCGGTGGCCTAATTACTAATTTTGCCAGGCTCTATCCAAGTCAGTGATGAGCTCTGGGTACACCGGTTGATTTCTTATAAAATTGTTAGCAGAGAGAATAGTTTCCGCAATGAAATCTGTAATCGTGACTGGAAATGTGTTGTTTAAGGAATTTCGAATCCTGAAATCTTTATCCAGTCCAATAACTGAACCACCTTCGAGGCTGCACATATCTTCCCCCCTGACCACTCAAGTCTTTGGATTCAATATGACTATGGACGATGGATCGCAGACAAACATGATACTTCCAAATCCTCAAAGATCGACTCACCTCGAAACGGGATTTATTTGTTTCTTCTCCTGTTAGGGGTCTGGCAAATGTTCGATCAGTACCTCATCTCCATTACCCCTGACGATGGTTACAAGGTAGTGGTGTTTGACTTCGATCTTTATGGCTATAATGGTAAAACCCTGGATCCGGCGTGCCGAAACCCGGCCGATACGCACTCTGTGCCTGATGAGCTTTTAAGATGGCATCTCTGACAATCAGTCCTCGTGAATGTCAGAGGAGCAGGGGAACCGATCTTCGAACATGACTTCCCACCAGGGGCCGATATGGTGGGTGAGATCCTAGCTGGTCCCTATGCATGAGAGAGATTTGAGTTAGAGATAGCTGCTAGGTTGGAGGGGGTTTCATAAAGGCAGCTGCCAGTGTTTCAGCCCCAGGGGAATTTCACAGCTGACGATTTAATAATACTGGTCTCGCTATTGTTACATTTTCCACAGGCTAGGTAGTATCACAACTGAGGTTTTGCGAGTAAAAAATCATTAAGAACGGGAACATCAACTAGACGTGCTAATAAAATATGTCATTCAATAGAGGATTTTCTGGCTATACTTTCTCTTTTCACACCCATCTTTAGGCTAGCTATTATCTTGTCGTTGGGGTTGTTGCTTTTGGGCGGGTAAGGGAAGGGTTTCTGCAAAGTACTAGGGTTATCAAACCTTTCTCTTGTGTAAAAATGTGTGGCAAGCATTATAGCTGGAGGTTACTTACCTGGGGCTGGGGTTTTTTTTGTGACCCTTTTCATGTGTCTTGTTTTTTTTCCTTTCTTTTTTTAATATAGATACTCTGTGTGATTTATGATATTGATTCTACCATTATCAGGCTGCCGAGCTACTACACGTGTTGCGTAAACTTATTCTTGTACCTACCGTAGGTCTATAACCATGGCAAAGTTATTATATCAACTTCTACCTAGGCTCTTGTGTGCAAGCCCTCTAATATGTACCAGTACAAATACCTTGACTGAAGTTCAACCCATCATCTCACTCAAGCCTGCATACAGCTCTCTATGCCTGATACTCGCTATGGTGTGGAATATAGTATTATAGAAAAGTCCTTACGACAGCGATGAAGGTTGAAGCTTTATCACGAGGTGTTGATTTTATTGGGCATTGCGAATCTTGGCCGAGTGGCCACAAGGGCGACTGACTTCAGCATGCACTGAGAAGTTAGGAGGCATTTTACGTGCATGATTGCACTTTAGGCTTATGTATGGCAACCCAACTAATCAGAGTTCGCAAATAGGTTATGTAAGCATCCCAGACTATGGTTTGAAAGCCCAACCACATCGCACCAAACAACCTCTGGGCATTTTATGTTGGTTCACCCGTCAAACAGCCCTAATCCAAAATGATTTTCAAATTGCAAAAAGAAACACCTCACACAAGCCCGTCGGTGTAGTATGGTGGTTAATATACTCATCCAGTATCTTTCATCAGCTATTGGTTAGCACCCAGATTAGGTAAGCACCACCACTATTTACAGTCTCTCCATTCGCTATATATGTGCTATTGTGAATGCTTTTCCGAGGGCGAGAAATAGGCGGGTAAGCTGGTTGTCCGTTCCCGGCGGAGGCAGTGAAGTATGCCAATCCCGGGTTCTTCTTCTACTGCCATATCTGGTTCTTTTGTTCATAGAGCGTCTTTCAAGTTCGGCTGTGGGCTGCGTTATTGCGAGGGCCATGAGTGTGGGGATGGGAGGTTCTGAGAAATTGTTTTGGGGGGGGTGTGGTTAGGCGGAGGGGCAAAGGAGTATCTGAGTTTGGTGAGAGGAAAAATTGACGGGGCGGGGGGGTGGAGGCTGTCCACGGTTGGAGAGTGGAGGACGAAAGAGGGGGTGGAGGGAAGAGGGGAAGAGGAGAATTTGGTGGAGAATCGTGGGGAGACCGGGGAAGGGAGCGACTGTGATGAAACTCGAAATCTGCCCGGTCTCTAGAAGTTACGACCCAGGCTAAATCAGTAGAGTGGTTAGCACCTTTATCTGCGAGTGAGACTTTGTGAAACTGCCTCGCACAATAAAGATGAGAAGTCAATAAAAAATGTATGACTGTATGGGGTAAGGGATTTTCTCCGGTACTGTCCCCTTACAGTGGAGCAGATATTAAACTACTCCTGCTGAGGGAGCGTAGACAGACGCAAGCGAAGAGACCAGGAGGGCGCGAACCGCATTTGTGGCAGGCAAAGGAGGTGTCTCGTACGCAGGACACTGCCAGAATTTCCAGCAAAGGTAATATGGTGGCTAGTGCGTTTGTGTGGTGACTGAGGGCGCTGCCATTGCACATTTGTTCGTTTAGATGCGTAGTGAGGCCAGGTGTGTAGGGCTTCTCTTTTGGCAAAGGCAGAGGGTTTTTTCCCATCTTGACATCTAGGGTTTGGAAACTAGTCGCATTCATCATTTCCTATGAACCACAGTAAAGACTTTTGTGCGTTTGGATTTCTCCCTTCCCCCCCTCGGGGCCGGATCTACCCGACCGATTACTCTAATTTTACTACCAACATTCATTACTCTCATTCAACCTGGCCATTTACCTGTCATTCTCTTCGGTTAGGTCGTGGCGTATTTTTTCCCCATTCCTAGTTAGCAAGACAAGATTGAGTAACGATAATAGACAATCAAAAATGCCATGTTCACCAGCGGATTGTTTTGCATGGCGTGATACGTTTATTTACGTCTTCACCAATCCTACCAAGGTACTCGGAGGTCTCTGGACCGCACCCGGCGCTACCCACCACAACCTTTATTCGATGGTGAATATTTGTTGGTCGTTTACCGCTCCCTTCGACCTACAAGATGAGCACCAGCAGTTGCTTGAGGAGCCCTGAGCTCAGGAAATTACTATATAGTCTCCGCTGGTTAGTTTCTTCTATGCTTCCTTCACCGGCTATTACTCACTCAGAATAGGTTCCATTACTGAAACCGACGAAGTTGTACTAAGGCGTACTAGATTGGGAACCGAATATCGCGCCATCTCATTCCCTGACATTGTGCATGAGCGAGATAGGCGATGCATAATTACCGGCAGGCAAGCACGACTTGCAAACTTTGGTAACTGGAACGCGTTCCACACCTGTCACATCTTCCCTTTGGCGTACGAGCAGCAGTGGTATAGTAACTTTGGTCGTTGGATCGCCGTTCCCCTCTCCAATGAGTCCGACGGAACCATCATCTCCGTACAGAATAGGATCCTAGTTAGCAACGATATACACGGTTTGTTCGATTTCTATTCATTGACGATTAACCCCGATGTAGGAGTAGCTAGGTCCATCTATCGTCATCGCAGCTAATAATTGTGTAGGATAACTACAAGATTGTGTGCTTCTCACCTGATACCCTGGACTTTAACATCGCCGGCCGTCATCTTGACCAGTCATTCCTCAACAACCCACATCGGCCCGTCGACCAGGTTCTGCGCTGGCACTTCCGGCAGGCAGTGCTTGTTAGTATGAGGGGGGCTGGAGAGGTTTGTTTTGAGACCGATTTCCCACCTGGCTCAGACATGATTGGTGGAATCATGAGGGGTACGAAAGCAGCAGAGAGAATGGAGTTTGAGCTATTTACCCGTTTTAATGCAATGGAGAACTGCGCCTGAGGGAAGGGTAGGCTTCCCAGCAGTATGTACATAGGGCACGATAGCATTCCATATCACAGGGGAATTAGTGCCGATGTTGGTTCATAAATTCTCTCTGAAATAAAGCGAGCTCTACTGTGTTATGCTAAGCAATACTAGGGATTGAAGTCCCGCTATGTAGATAATTGTTCTCTCGTTCACTTGAGGTGGGTTGTTGAGTAGAGAGTGATGGGCATCGGCATAACTGAGTAGGTCACAATACACCTCATGCCTAGAAACCTCTAGAACCCATCTTGGCCCCGACCACCATTAACCAACCTCGCTAAAGATATCTCCATAAAGAATCCCACAACCTCACTCCAGTCTTCGCGCTCGTCATCGGATAAAATGGCTTGCCTAAACCCTTTCATAAGGTCCACGCACCAACCAAAGTAATTATCGGCAGTAAGTCTAAACCCACCCTGTGGCTCATCCAGAGGTGCGGGGACCGAAACGCTCCAACTCTCAAGACAATCCAGTATCCTCCAGAAATACAGGAGATAATATTTATTTTTCTTGGCGCCCTCCATGACATAATGCGCCCTCTTCTTCCCCTTCTCCTAAAGCTTCGCATCGGTCCGGATCTCGGAGAAGCACCAATCAATACATGAAGCGTGCAATGTAACACCGATTCTGCAACCGAGAAAGGCACTCCTCACATGGGATGTCTTCTCCTTCTCCTGATGCTTGCATTGTACTGAGTCTTGGAGAAACACCGATCTATCAAGTGCACGACATAATACCTCTGCTGCAACAGAGAAAATTACTCTTCACCATTTTGGGAAATGAAAAGTCTACGGAAACATCTTTGCTGAAAAATCTTCGCTGAAAACCCTGCACTTCCATCTTCTTATTGACGTATAGTACAAATTTGATTCTGAGGTCGGAATTTCGGGCGAAAGATGAGGGGTTCATGGATCTGATTATAGCATGAGACTTACATATTCGTCTTTGGTAGTATAGTGGTCTAATATTCACACCCAACTGTTCGCTGTCCCCTTTGGGTTAGCGCTTGGGACTATGGTGAATCGGCAAATTAAGTGATTCCTATTAGAGTGTTATCCGTGCACATTAGAGGGTAGTATCCGCTTGAAATATCTTTCCGTCTCCTGCTTTCTATAGGTCGGCCCCCGAAGCCCGGTTCGGCTCTAAGCGCTCGTCCCGAGCACACTGATATGGTACGTATACGAAACACACTCCACTCCGCACACCCACGGAGACCAATGACACCATTCTGCATCTGACTGCCCGCCTGCACGGAGCGTAGCGTGCGGTGGGGGAAAAGGAAGGAAGAGGTGATGAAGGGCAAAGCGAGAAGTTTCATCCATGGGTACAGAAGTGTTCCCCGTCAGGCAGTCTGGAAAAATGTAAGGTCACAGAATATCACTCGGTATCACGAAGACCTGTTGCGGCATGATGCGTAAAATGGTCAACAGGTGAAGATAGTGTTTCCGCGTTGCTCTGCTTTTGGCACTTCAGTCATGATATCAGTAATGACTTGTAGGTTACTGTACTCCTCACGGCCTCATAATACTAATCTCCCCCGGAGCCCGCAATAAGTTGAGTCAGAGCCAATAGGCTCGTGGAGAATGCGATCTAATGGCAACATCTTAGCTTAATTCATCAGGGTCCAAAGAACACAAAATCCAAACCTTTGCGTCTCCACCCCGCCTGCCGTGCCGGCGCTCCCCCCCCCGAATGCCCTCAACACCCACTTCGGCGGTGTAGTTAATCAATGTACCGCTCACACTGCCGGTGGCCGGCGGTCCGAACCCGGTCCCTTCTATCCCGTGAGTGGCCATAGCCGTATTCCGGTTCGGTGAGTGCTTCGTTAATAGTTACACGGAAACCCACGGAAATATCTCGACACAACGGAAGCCCAGGTTCCAATTTATAATCCAAGGCCTACCCCACCTCGCAACAATATCCCGGCATCAATCCGAATTGACCTCTTATTTTGTCAGTAAGCCCTTGTCTATGAGATAATTTTAACCCTGCTCCCCTTTAGCGTAGCGCTTATCTATTCCGAGCGCTAAGGCGGATGACAGAGTGCTGGGTGAGTAATACTCAATCTCCAGGTTCCGAGAGCCTAAGGTGTCCGCTAGCGGTGGTAAGAGGTCATTGGGACGAGGTGTGAGCAGATACGCCCGTATACCTGAAGTGTGAAGATCGGGTACCATCGCGTTGTAGTTTCCGTAGACCCCTTATCAGTGGAAGTAATTTGGAGTAATAGTTGAGTTTTGGTGTTTAGTTTAAAATTCAGAGAATTTCATCCGGGACAGCGGGGGATCCGGGAGAGTGAGGTCCGGGACAACCGGGTGCGACTGTACTCACTATCCATTTCAGGATGGCAGACAGCTTGGGCACCATATTGGGCTGTGCGAAGTCTCCCCCGCCTGAGGAGCCTCACACCCTTCCATCATGCTTCCCAACCCGCAGCCACACGCCTGGATTGTACAGGGAGAGTCTCGAGGAATCCTGCGATTCACTAATTTCCGGATTCGGGGAAAAACTCGCTGGAGGAGGATTAGTGCTTTCCCGGTACGGCACGGCCTGAGCACTTTGGCCTTGTTTGATCTCATAACTGTTTTTCGCAACCCCGTTAACATGCCTCACGAAACCTATCGCAGGAGTTTATACGCCACGCGGTGGAAAGGGACCAGGTATAAAAGGTGCGGCCGGGCTGCAGCATCCCGAACTGGTTTGGGATTGGCGATCCAACGTCTGGGTGGAAATTGGCCATAACACTGACAACCCAAGTGGTCGCTACCACATCCCATTGCAAGGAAAATACTATCAGTAGTCTACCGGCAGTACAACCGTAGAGTGGAAGGAGTCAGTTAAGGCTTTTGTGATGTGCAGGCTTGGTATAGATGCAAGCTTTTGATACCCTTTTCCCCATGCCTCATCCTTTCCCAGCCAATACCAAAAATACAATCACATCCTCATAAGAATAATCGGGCAAAACAAACAACAGTTTTATCTCCACTGAATGCCGGTCCTCCCTGTTTTCCCTATTCCAACTCCGGATTTAATCTCCTTCTTTTTCCTTGCGCCCAAGTCTCCCTCTCCTCCCACACCCCAGCTTCTTTCAGAAGCTTCACCGCACGATCACTGCCTCTATGCTCCTCCGTTTCTATCATCGATGTTGTAACAAATTCTGCTAGCTCTTCCAAATTAAACATGATTTCATCTCTAGGTTTATGACCCTCCGGGACACTACCCCCAAGGAGGTCCTCCAATGCCATCCCAAATTCTATCGGTCCATTCTCTTGGCTCGTGGGTCTTGGCGGCAGAGTGGCTGCAAAGGATTCTGTAACATCCTTATTGTCTTGACTGGTTTTATAAACCTGTATCTTCCCTTGCAGATCGCCAACCAATGGTTTCTTTAGCTTTCCTCGTCGGTTCAGGTCCAACAGCTTTGCAACCAGGTCGTGGAATCCAGTAGTCTCGTCAATACTATCTATGACCATCTGTTCTTCGCTTATGCTTATCCTCTTCTGAGCACCATCACCCAGCTCACCACAGCGTACCCCCGGCTCACCTTCCACCTCTGGCTCACCGCTCTCTGCCCTCTCCGCCTGGCCCACCCCCTGGCCACCATCCTCCACCCCTGGCTCATCCCCCCCCACTGAGGACCCTTTGTTTTCCACCTCTGATGTACTTTTATTATAGCTTTCTGTGAATGAAATCACTATTACAAGCCTAGTCTGACCCCCAGTATGCAGTAACCATAATCTCACATCGTCCATCAGTGCGAGATGGTCCTCACTCCATCCGGCCTCGACCACTACTGTGGGAAAACGTGCGGCAGGCAACTTCACGTAGGCATCAGGAATTTTCTTGGATCTCCCGCAAAAGTCTCCCTTAAAATTTCGGAATGCTAGGAACTATTAGCTCCACTAAGAAAAAGAGTAATTTGATCACGTACTCATTCCAGTCCCAACTCTAACCAAACCCTTTATATGTTTGGCCCCGAACCGCTCCGTCAGAGAAGACAAAATGCAACTTGAAAAAAACTGAGGAAGGGCCTCATGGGTGGGTAGGGTGCCGCATTTTATCACAAATCGTTCGTTCAGAAAATTGTACTCTTGCCGGATCTCATCATTTTCAATCACCCCTGGGTGCTCATCCTCCCACCTTTTCACATCTTCTGGGGAAATTCCGACAATGTCAATTAGGCCTTCATGTGCCTCTTGAAGCCTCAAAATCTCCTCCAGGCTTAAGCTTCTCAACCCGCATGGCAGCTTGATCACGCTGATTGGATGTGCCCGGCACCGTTCATCAAGTGAGCGGTTATCCATAGGAATAAAGAAGGAGTGGACGGCTGCAGTTTGAGGATGGGTCGGCATTTTCGGGGCTTTAGGGATTGAAGGAGAACGAGAATCGGTTTTCGGAGCAGTTCTTTTTCCAAGCAACTTCCGCGGAAGTGCCATGCTGGTTTTGTAGTTGTGATGGTTCTGGTAAATTGACCCAGAAAAGGAGGGGTAGCTGAAACCATCCCTATTCCCTCCTCCAACCCGAATCCCTCCTAGTGCCCTCACACCACTATTAAAATTTCCATTCAACATTTCTGAAACCGGTACCTGAAAAAACAGGGAGAAATCACAACGGAGAGATGAACTGGATGAGAGAGGAACTGGATGAAACGGAAAAAATAATAAGCCAAGAATAACGAAAGGAAGTTAGCGGAGAAAGGGATATTGATAGGAGAGAAGTAAGGCGAGAAGCGAGGTGAGGCACAAGAAAAGCTTTTACACATAGAGGACACGTACATGACGAGTACGGAGGTATAGCCAATATGTTTTGTATATTTTGCTAGCAGGGGGTGCTACGCTTGTATGGGACAAATGGGCGAATTGAATAGCCACCATACCTATTCCGCTACTTTTACACCCAATTTGCTATATTACCCCATGTTAGCGCAACATATCCTGCTAGTAAAATATACAAAGCTTAAGGACTGTACCTCCGTATATAGCCACGATTGAACAGCACAGCTATCAGTGCTACTACGATCAACTATGACGATATGAATATCCAATAACCATCTTCAGAAATGTTTGCCTTAGTGCAACCCATACCGGTACTGGTTGAGTGACTGCGAGGTATTCTACACCCAAAGCTCTTCTGGGATCGCCGAGCTCGGTGGCAGCCTTTCCCCTAGCGAATTGTGGTGTGTCTCGGTGGGCAATGTCGTCTGGCATACCTGATCGAGTTCGTCCCCAATTTTCCAATTCATCTCTTTCCCCCCTCCGCATCCCAATCCGAAAATAAAATATAAAAAAATACACTCTACATAGCACGGACAAATACACTCCATACAAGTACCTCCTTGAGACTGACAAAATCCCTGCCTTCCTCTACATCCATCCTCTCCCCCGTGGACACGCCACAACCTCTCTTCTTCCGCCCTCCCCCACCTCCTCCCACAGGCAAGTAAGCCTATAGCCAACCTGCACCCAGCTTGGAATTCCCAAAACCCGCTGCCAAAAGCTCCACTATGTGCCTGACGCCGAACTCAGTAAGCTCCTCTCCGCCGCAAAGAACTTCTCCGTACCGGTCCCTGCAGCGGAGTACAACATTTTGCAAAACAATGCGGGGCTTATCAGCTTGTTGATCATGTTTATGTTCATATGGTAGGTCTCCTTATTAGGCGATGCTTGGTGGAAGGGTTTGGAGGGCTAATCATTTGGTGGTATGGGGTAGATTCCAAAGCCGAATACAAAGGAGGGGTTGAGTGGCCAGCGCAGGCTACTGATATGGATAAGCTGATGGTGCTGTTTGAGGAATTGAAGGCGGAGATTTAGAGGGGGTGAGGAAATAGGGTCAAATGATTGCTTTTCTGAATGAGTAGGATGCGATCGTGCTATTCAATTGGTTTCTGTGACAATAACAGAAAGTACCTGGCTTGATATAAAAGAAAACGGTGAAGACAGCTCTAAGCCCTCCATTTCTTTCTCCCCCGCGGTCCCCTCCTCCTTTTAGGCATAACCAAGCTCAGATATCCGAAAAGGAGCCTTCCGAAAGAATAGCTCTTCCAATGGCTCCGGACGTACTTCAAATAACTTTCAAAGGTCCCTTTCGATCCATGCATGCCCCGAAGACAGAGCTCTCGCTTACCCCCGAAGCTGATGAGGAGGAGGAAGCCATGGGTATAGCTACCGACCGTCGAAGAGAGCCTTTGGGCTTCTCTAACTCAAACATTTAGCCCTACTCAAAGAATGGGTGATATTCGAATGAGTATACCAAAATCTCACTTTGTCTAGAAGAGACTGTCCAAGCTGGGGATACCACTTGTTTCCCTACCCAGCCCCCGCCTCCTGAAAGCTTCCAGCTCCTCCCCTCACGGCTGCATTGGATCCGGCACGAGTGCCTGGACCCGCCTCCAGAGTGCTCACTAACCAGTGACACAACTGTAGACGTCCCTTCCGCCTAATACTCTTCCTCCTCGCCCTCCTCCTTGCCTTCCCTCATCCCGGCTGTCCCAGTGGCAACTACTGTCCTGCCCGAACCGCTATTGCCACTCCAATATGCCTTCTGCCCCTCTCCTTCGCCTGTTCCCTCCCACCATACGACTGCAAGAACTGAGCAGTAATCGGGTTTCGCTTCCTCCTACCCATATCTTCTCTTTGCGCGCCGCGATACGACCTAGAGCGATCTGCCCACACAATATATCAGGCAAGTAGATAAATAGAAAATCAAAAAGTAATGAAAAAAGTACCGGTACCGCACCAGTATGCTTGTACAAGAAAACTTTAAAGGGGGGCGGAAACACCGCCTTAACACACATCCTGCACCCCACCTTATCTCCCGGATCATCGCGCGGGTGTGCCTATGGGTAGTGGCGCTGCCGTGCTCTCTTTTCATTGCGGGGCCTGGCCCCCCGTCCTATGCGGACGAGCCAGTGAACCAAAATACTCCAACGATAATGACCTACATACCGCGCCCGTGCAAGTGCCCCACAGTAGACAAATTCCACCCTTGACGGCTACCGCAGGCTTCTACTTTCCGTCAAGGCAGGACATGGTGGATATATATATATAAGCTCCTGTTCTCTTGCGCGGGGCTATGATTCAGTGGTTTAGCTGAACTTTTGTCACTGGGTAGACATGTGAGTCACGGGTGTGGGCAGAGTGCCTGCGCAAAGTACTCGAGTGCCCGTAAGTGTCGCGTGCAGAAGACAGGATTAATATTTGTTGGTTGGACTCGGTAGTGCAGGCGCGGGTGATCGGCTCGGAGGATTTGTTGAGGAAGTGGACTGTTGAAAATAGGTTTTCGGATACCGTAAAAATACTTTAAATCCACCATTGGAGATCTCATACGGAAATTACTATCTAAACTACTATAGGCTTAATAGGTAGTTTAGCGAAATAACGAATACCTCTGAATTAGATCCAGCAAGCTCAGCCTCCCTAAGCTATACTCCGCCAGGATAAAAATATTCCTTCTCGGGTTGTTTTGTTTTAGATTGCGAAGGGTTGGGACTCGATCCCCGATGGTGGATTCAAAGGATTTTTACGGTATGCACTTTCTACGTACTAGAGTACAACACAGTACAGTGGTCTAACACACCTACCAAGCGGTCCAACATCCACTCTAGGTTAGTGCGCTGCTTCGTTAAGCACCAAAATGATTTAACATACTGTTGCACCTCACTAAGTTAGGCGTGTAAAAGAGCAAAACCTTAACCACCTCATACCATACTACCAAAGACAGGCCTCGCCGTACGACCAGACCTGCAAATCTACTATTTACCGATTATATTCTCTTCGCTACTGTACCGCTGTGAAGGACCTGTGCGATAAATTCAACCGCCTTTCAGAAAGATATCAGAAACTCCGGAAAACAGTAAAACTTACTAAATTGAAAAAGCGGGGGGGTGGGACGAAATAACCGGCGGGTTAGATCACGAGTGCATTGTAGACTAGAAGAATCGCTGTGAGAGATTCTTGCCATTGGAAGTTACTGCCTGGTTCATTTGCTATGAATAGTGTATAACCCTGACCCTGACCTCTCACAAGGAGATGCAACACCACGAGCCCCTTCTGGCATTACCGTCACGGTACCAAATGCCACACCTCTCTAGGTTCAGCAGCTGGGCATGCACAGGCGGTAAGAATTCAAAGAGTCTTTGAACATGGTAATGAATAGCCTCTTATTAGAGCCGAGATTAATTTTGGATTGAAAATTCACCGCAAAAATAACAAACTGAGGAAGTAGAGTAAATCCCCGGTGACACTCTTAGCATACCGAATTCAGAACACCCTAAAAACTGAGATGATCAATGCAGCATGAGCTTAAAAAAGGGGGGAAAAATTTGCTCCCTCTCAGCCCCTCTACCGACTGGTACAACTGACCGCCACTATCACCAAGCAGCTGGCTTATTCACAATCGCTATTTCCCCGATTGCTTTTGTCTCTCGTCATGGGCCCCTGTCATGGACCCTCATTTATTGTGGTTCTAGGTTCGATTTGTATGTTTATGGTAAGCTGCCAAAAGAAACGATGCCGTGCCGTGCTGTGGGATCTCATGGAAGGTGCGCAGAGGACACCACCACCTAACCGGCATCAATTTCTTCCATATCAACCACCAACTACCAGACAGAATAGCTGCCATACCCACAAAGTCAGTTGGTGTCTCCCAAACTGCCTCGACCCCACAAATCCCACTGCCAGGTAGCGCCGGCTCTCAAGGGAATGGGAGCCAGAAAGAACCTGGTTGCATATACAAACAAACCTTGGGTATTTCCCCCTCAAATAACTGACCAGCCAACCCTTGTCATCAGATGTGGCTTGAAGACTACCTTGAGCACTTAATGGTTGATGAGAATTCATGAAGGAGGTACTACCACAATGAACTCGAATTGCTCACATCCGTCTCCCTTCCCCGGCATTCCGGAGCTACTTCTTACCATGCCAGGGCAAGGCACAATAGATGATCGGTGATGAGAGATATACCCAAGAACAATTCACCAAAGCCATAATTACCAAAACAATTAGAATTCTATCATCACAAGATGTCACTCGACACTATAACTCCTGCTCCCGCCTCCCCCGACATACGAGCAATCTTAACACCCATCATCCATAACCTCTGACATGGGCAATGGAGAACTCACATTCACTCCTCCCCATTACTCAATCAGAAAAAGCAAAAAATAAATGGTATTTATTTTTCTGGTCTGCCAGTTACTCTAGAAAACCAACTCTCAGAATCTTTCTTCAAAGAGCTCCTGAACTTATCCAAGAACAACTTCCCTGGCTTTCCCTCTATTGTACTCTTGACTGTGAGACTAATTACATTCGGGCATGTGGCTGTAATACCCAACATTTGTTTGACAGGGCTGGTGGTGGGTGCCGTGCTAATTAGGATGTCTAGGATACCTGGGCCTGCCGTGAGATAGTGTAGGGGAGGTGGGAGTGAGCCGGTGATTTTCGGTTATAATCTGTCTGGTTGAGAAGAGATCATGGCAAAGTGGTGGGGGAGTTCGTCAAAAATGTTAGTGGGGGCGACAGTGTGGAGTAGGTGGTTTGTTCTTGTGCTCGCTTTGCCGATGAAGGTGGAGAGTGGGAAGTGGGCGCTGGGGGCTACTGTAAGGCTTTTCAATATTTGTTTCTTTGCATAATGGTGGAAAGAAGGTGGAAATTACTTTCGAGTTCACTCTGAACCCTGAGGACGTTTACGAACAATAGCTCTAGCTTCAATTCCTTTTTTTTGTTAATGGCTAGCTTCCCTTCTACTGCTTGATTGGCATTCTTTCCCGCATCCTTCTTCCGTGATGCAATTTTGGTATTAATCGAGTCCAACTTCTCCAATTTGTGAATCCGTCCTTCAAGCTCCTTCAGATGAATATCATTAATTATGCTTAGGTAGGCCGATAAATCTCCCTCAGGCAACCCCCCCTCTAGCCCAGTAGCATTGACTGCAGAAACATCAACCTCGGCAATCTTATGCTTCCTAATCAAGCGTGCAATACTCAGCGAAGAAGTATACGCCGTTGCGATCCCTGCAGTATCCAGAGTACCCTCAGCTGAACTCTGCATGACACTCAGTCTACCCTCCCTCCTAGCAGGCGTAGTATTCTCCTTAGGGCTATTTTCATCAACTCCTTCCTTCCGCGCTAAAGCACAGTTACCGCACTTGGTACCCTTCTCCTGTAGGACTTCTAAACTCCTAAGATTGCCACTGGGCCCGGCTGGTGCTGCAATTCGAGAACCATCCTGAACCGCTCTAGTGCCTGCTTGAACCATTACCTTTGCAAAGATACCGGCGTTTAGAGCTTTGACATCCATTAGCGCTTTATCGGTTCTGATCCCCAGCAAGATGCTCCTGGCGGAGAAAGTGTCTCCTTTGAGCTTCTGCCTGGTGATTGTGTCTTTGGTCGCAGTAGGGCTTAGAGCTGGCATGCAATAATTTGAGACTACATTTCGACGGGTGGTTGTCACGAGGTCTGTTTTTTTTTTTTTGGATAGTTTGGTTGTTAGCGGGGGGATAATTGTAGGTTAGTAGGAAAAGAATAGTCGTGCGGAATCTCTCATGCAAGAACATATTTCCGTAATTGTTGTGACGTGGGAGAACAGGCAACAGATCAATGATGACGATATGTGGACATTGTAGTATATGCATCATTTGACTATATATAAAAAGTCTTGGCATGGTGCTTGAGAGAGAGAGTTGTTCACTCTGTTTGCCTCCCTGTTGGCCTTCAACCATCGGCTCATCATTCTCTCGCTGCATTGGAACCACTCGCCGCCCCCTCGCCAAGCATAGATCTACCTCTTTCTCCATCTCGAGCCTCTTCTCTTGGCTCCCTGCACTGCAACTCCCTGGACCATTGTGTCTGTGAGCCATTCCTTTTTGTCTTTTTTTTTTTTTCTTCCTTGGCTTTTCAACCCCACTGTCACCACAGGAAACTCTTAAATCATCTATCCTGCCTCCCCCCCTTCTATAGTCTTCTTCCTCTTATTTCACCATGCTGGTCCGTTGCTGCTGCTATTCTACAAAAAACATTACTTCTCATCACAGCTATTCTCCTCAAGACAAACAGTTCTTCAAACTCTTTTTTTATTTATCTTAGTAAATCTTTAATCACAACTTGAGCACCTGCCAGCATCATACCCCGTTAAGACAAAGGTAGAGTCAGTGCTGATTCTGGGCCTTGAATAGTATTGCCTACTAACTGTTTATCAATTATCTAGATGGTGACTGGTATTGTTCAATGTTCCTAATGGGCCAGGCCATTACTACAAATGGTCTAAGCTGATATAGGCTGAATCGGGCTGGCCTATGAAAGATTACCAGGCCTGATAGGCGCCTATAGGCTAAGTAATTTTATTTAAGAATAGATTATGTTAATCATAACTTCCTTCCCCAACTCTTTCAATTTTCTCACTTTTTATTTTTTTTCTATCACACTTACTTAAGGTTTTTCTACTCTACCATAAACATGGGTGACCACTACTATAACTGTTTATTTATATTTTATCCTACTAAAATAAACTTATTCTTGTATTTTCAATCACTAATTTGATATATAGGGTAGACCAAGCTGGCCCATGCTATATAGGTTAGTATTCTCTATGGGTGGAGAAGCTTGAAGGCTTGAGCCATTCAAGCTTAACTTGAGTTGGCTCATGATACACACTAGTATAGGCTATATAGGCCGGCCTGCCTAGCCCGTTGGGAATACTGATATTGTTTACACTGAGGCATAAAGAAGCATGAATCAAAGAAGAGAACTTTTCAAGATTAAGAGGTCTTTGATGGCTGGAGTTAGATCAATCACTTGGATGCAAGTGAGAACCTCAAGGAATCAGACTGCTTATACAAAAAACAAATCTGGTTCTACCTAACTCCACTTGATCCAAGAAATAGAAAATGATATTATCATTTTGCAGAATAGGGCTGACGACCAAGCCAAAGAACTTATAATTTTGTGCCTCTTTAAAGATACCGCTATCAATAGTCAGAAGCTGTTTCTTTCCTCCAATCATCAGAGAGAGCAGGTACTAATGGACAACGAGGATTTTCCCATGATAGAGTTGGATTCCAGAAACCTCAGAGCCCACATGGGTGATATTTATTTCGACGTTTGCTTATTCAAAGCTCACTTGATTTAATGCGATGATATCTTTTCTACTCTCTATGGTTTGTTGTGGTTAAAGGCTGAATCACTTCTCTATATGCTTCAGTGTTCCCAACCGTCCCGGGTGTTCAGCCGGCTTCTGTCTAGCTCACATGATGGAGATTAGAGATCTAAATCATGACGAGGCCATCAACTTTCTTTGTAAGAAAAGAGCTATCACTGAATCAGTTGCTCAAAACATATACAGTCTTGTCGGGGGTCGTGTGGGACTTCTAGCATGTGCTACAAACATACTTAATTCTGGATTGGACCTTCATGGTCTTTCTCCCACTCAAAATCTGAAATGAAGACAAATAATCTCTGACTAACTAGTTCTGGTAGGAGTCCAAGAATTATTTTTGCACCATACAAAGCAAGTGTTGGAAAATGGGAGGATGGAACCAGGAGCACAGTTCAGAGTTGCTGGCATCCAGATTGCAAGCCATATCCTCAAACATGGCCAAATCAATTGTGAGGAATTTTATCAAATATCCGGGAGCAAGAACCAAGCAGATGAATTACTTTCAAGGAATATATTCACCACAGTCCCTTAGTCTGAATGGGAATTCTTAGACACAAAGCCTATGGAAATCGCAGTCCAAGCACTGGGTAAGAATTCAAGCATTATAACCCCTGCCATTAGGTCTCCGAAGGCCAGGAAGTAAGGCGTTTGTTGTGGGTGACGGTGTCCGATGTTGCAGTATTCTGGGTTCCACGATCGGGAAGTTCTCTGTGCTTCTTGTTAATAGTGGGGGGTACATCAGGAATGAAGCTTTATGCCATTCAGGGAGGTCCTGGACGCTCCTGGACCACCAAGGGGGGTCAGGGTCCTTGTGGTTGTCCCTGGTCCTCCCTGATCCATCCTGGTGCAAAAAAATGTAAAAGTACCGACAATTATGGACCAGTGTAGACTAGGGAGCATAAGAGAGCACCATGGAGACCATAATCCCCCTTGATGAACCAGGAGGGGTTTAGACATTTTGCTGATATACAGAATTCTATGACTAGCTGATATCCATTATTCCAATTAGTGAAAAATACATACTGTACTTCGTACAGCCTGCCAGACCGAAAATCTTTCAGCATTATCAGGGCCGGACTATGGAAAAGCAGCTTCTTAAAACCGAAGAAGGACCTGACCTGGGCCACCCGTAGTTGGCATGCAATCATTTGTATGTAATCTTATAAGAGAATTGGTATAGTATAGTTAATATACTTGTACACACCTAATGGTCCTTCATCTACTATTGGTTAGCACCCAGATTAGGTAAGCAAGACACCGGTTTAATATCTCATGGTTATCATTCTCTGATGGATGAGCTACCATTAGAGTGTATACTCTATGGGCCTATGACACATGGCAGGCTGGTGGGAATGGTGGCCATTCATGGCATATCACTTGGCATTTCATAAATGTAGTAATAATACTGATACGTAGTTGACACACTGGCAGCAAGCTTGGGCGATGAGTTGGGAAATTGAGGAGCTCTTGACTTTCTCAAAGAAAAGGGCGAGATGCCCGAACTATCTACTGATTGGAGCGAGACATAGAGGAGCGAACCAGAGTAACTTAGGAACCGGTGAAAGAGATGCATGCCAGTAGAGGTTCTATTCAATTTTGTAAGAGTTTGAGGTGGGGCTGTGGTGTTCAATGCAATAGTGAAACCGCAGTAGATCCAGAAGCATTTTTAATAATAAAAAGAGAAAGGAAGCGCTTCTCTCTCCATGATTGCGATCACAGCATACCACTCGGCGTCAAATAAAAATAAAAGCCGAAAGTAAGTGCTTCTGCATGATGAGCAATAACCTCACCCGTTTGAGCATAGTGCTTCCGTGTCGCTCTGCACTGTAGACCGTGTGAGCCCAACTTGGAGTGAGGCCAGAATCTGCTCTGTGGCCCGCTGTGATAATGTAGATTCTTGTCAATGAAATAGAAACGTGTGGCGCCACCCTAGTTAACCCCCTCTCTGAACCCCTAAACCCCCTCGCTATGACCTAAGCACCTCCTCCCAATCTTGCGATAATACCTATCTCATTGCTACTCTGATGGTCTGAAATGCACTATACCTCATTAGCTCATGTCGGGTGGAAGGGCTTCTGCAGGACAGAAACGTACCTTCAGGCGGCTCAGGTGTAATGGGGGCTTGGACGCCTTGGGGGGTATCACCTTTGCGATGGGCATGCTTAACCCCGAGGGGGTTCTTCTATTATCGTCCATGCACTGGTCCGTGTCCTCCAATTCCATTATACGCGCTTCCTTCGCCGCCCCAAGGAATAGGGTTACCGGGGTGAGCATCGTAACTGGTCACACTTCCACTGGGTCCGTGCTGGGAGGAGAATCAGCTGTTACCGTCATCCCCATTCAGGTATTTATTGATAAGGGAATATTCGTCGTTAGAACTATTGGCATCCTTGGTGTCTTATCAATGTCATGTCCTGCTGGGCCCGGTCTTTGGACGGGACGCTGTATCCCGTGATCGTAGTAGTTCCAAGCCAGAAAAGCCTGTATCAAGTTAATAAGGAACAAAATAGAACTGGGGAATGAGTAGCGTGTAGGGCGAGAGAGGGGGGGTGTATACCACAGAATCACACCGAGTCCCATAGCTACTAAATCCCATACCGTTACTTTCTACTCTTAGTCCCCTACTCGTAGTGTCGAAGTGTCCTGTACCTACACTGTGATTTAGTTTTCATGATCTCAGCTCTGCGTTTCGCACCGCTCATCCGTCACCGGACATCCCGCTGACGCATAAAAGGAGGGGCAAATTGGTCGTCCGCCACCGGATGGGACAGTCATTGTAGGCTAACAGATACTGAGATTTTAGGTCAACAATATCACCTATGACTGCGTTCCGGTGAGGAGCATGTAGGTCCACATTGCCAGAGATATATGGTCGTCCAGTGGCATGAGGAAAGCATGGAACCGAGGAATGAATGGCGTCCAGGGTGACGGGGGAGGGGGGTGTATACCACAGAATCGCACCGAGTCCGGTGGCTACTTGGCCCGTCTTGCATGCTTCGGGGCTCCAACCGGCTCAATGCACATCCACCCCCCCCACCTCTTGACCCCACACCTTTCGTCCTTCTCCCCCTCACCACTGAGATCCCGCCGTTAGTGTAGCCAGCGACAGAAGGCCGTGAGCCAGAGAATCCACTTCCAGTGAATTTCCCCTCGGGCGTAAGAAACGAGGAAACAAATATTAACCCCAATAGCCTAGTACGAGTGCAAACATTTTTGTCCTAGGAAACTGGGGTTACGTATACTAGCGCCGGAACTACAAACACTACCACAAGTAAGCGGTGTCGTCAGTTTTCACGACAGTGTGCAGGAGTGTAGATGGGTGGTGGGTGGACGGGTACAATCAGAGGATGGGAAAGCTCACCATTGCGAAGATGTATTTTATCGCACTACTCGCTAGATCCTGCGCCGACATGCTCGTTATAACCACCCTCCATTACCACCACGCTCCATAACGCCTGAGTAATGTGTGGAGAAAGTTGGCCTTTACGAGAATGGCCGTATTCACCATGATGCCCGAGTATTCGTTCCCTGAATCCTTTGGCTCTGCAACCACCACCACATTACAGTGCAAACCGCACCTGCATTTGTGCTGATTCCTGACTTTCTTTTGAGGCTCCGGAGATCTTGACCTGAGCGTTGGAGTTGCTGAAAATGCTGCTCGGCATGCAATCGTATCGCCTGCTCGTTTGTATCGCTATTGCCCGTCCACATGCATGCTATCTCGCCCCTTGGTATCGCTCCCGTTCCCGTTCCCGTTCCCGTTATCATTTCTTTTGTCGCCGTTCAACTGCGGCCGTCGCACGGAAGTCATTATCCGTTCATCGCTGGGGGAAAGATCATGGGCACGGCTGCGGTTGGAAGGGGGACGAGGCTGGGAAGTAGTAGGAGAGTCCTTTGTAGGAGAGCGGGATGCGCGGGGACTAGGAAGGTGGAAAGTTATGTGAGAAGCATGTCTTTTATATGTTAGCGCAGGGGTCTAAATGAGAGAGAGAGACGTGCGTGGAAAGGAAGAGAATAGATATGTGCGGTTTCGGTGGAAGGATAGAAGGATTGGAGGATGTATTTAATTTTTTGGTTAAATATATATGGTACCTCCTGTCTTTTCCGTTAGTTTAGTTTTAAATGAAGTGCGGGACGGATATCTTTCTTCCTCACCCCGAAGTTCTATTCAAGTTGCATGATCGTGGTACGACTGTCTAAGCCTTTGCCTTATCCTTTTGCTATAACCCCGACGTTTTTTAATAGGAGTGGATCGCGGTGGCGATATTGGACGAGGCGGAGGCGGACGTGTAGGCCATTAATGCTGGCCAAATCTGACGCCTTTCTAGGGATAGCAAATACGGAGGGGTCGGTCATGGTAGTTATATTCAACGTGGTGGGTAAGAGAAGCGGAGCTCTAGGGAGTATGAGGGGGTTAGTGGGACTGAGAAAGGAGGGGAATCGTTTCCATTGAAATTTTATTTGGATATTGCCAGGTAACCCCCTCGTGAGGTGGCTGGATATAGGCGGAGGCGAGGAACCTCTACGAAAGGCATAGTCTAGGTGGACAAGATCGCACATACAGTTAGATCCCAGAGGAAATCAAGGGTCTTGCGGTACGCGAAATGTACACATAGATAAAAACGAAATATCCACAGAGCGCACCCCGGATATATGCAAGCTGAAGATTGGCGCAAGCCTGTAAATGGTTGTCACGAAGGAAATATCACGGGATAGCAAGGGGTATGCCCCTTTGGTGAATGCTTTCATCAATTATCCATATTAAAGAGTAGCTTCCTCAGGACGGAGCATCGGTCGTCAGCCATCTAAGGGAGGGGGGGTACCATGTGGGGCGGGCAGCAAAGGCCATATCCATCAAAAAAACGAACCCGAGGGGGGAGGTCTCGGTAGGTTCAAAAGGTACGTTTCTGTCCAGCGGAAGCTCTTCCATCTGGCGTAGGCTAATAGAGTATAGCGCGTTTCAGACCATAGGAGTAGTAATGATATGGGTGTTATCGCAAATTGGAGGGGAGTTGAGGGAATAGCGAAGGGGCCTCACGGCTCAGGGGGGGGGGTTAACTAGGGCGGGGACTGCGCCTTTCTATTTTTTATTCACAAGAATTTACATTACCATAGCGGGCTACACCGCAGATTCTGGCTTCGATCCGGGTTGTGTTTATATATCCTACATTGTAGAGCGGCACGGAAGTACTATGCCCACCCAGTGAAGTTATTGCTAAAAATTCTTCTGTCTTTACTACAGTTTTACGATTGCATTAAATGCCATGACCGCACTTCAACCTCTTTCACGATTAAATATATCTCCATGGATCCCTTTCACTCGTTCCTACCATGGTTTGCTCCTACTCTATGTCTCCCTCCAATCAGTAGATAGTTCGTGCATCTTGACCTTCACTAAGAGTTCTTCGATTTTCCAACTCATCGTTCAAGAACCTTGTGTCAACTATCTAAACATTTAATGATACCGAGTGATATTCAATGAACGGCTACCATTCCCGCCGGCTGGCCTTGCTGATTGATATGCGTCACACGAATCCGCCCCCCGGAGCCTACAGAACATTAGGCCGGAACTAATACGCCCGTAGAGGATACGCTCTAACGGTAGCTCATTCACCATGGTCCCGAGGGTACAACGCACAAACCTTGCCGCAGCGTCTCCACCCCGGCTACCCGGGCCCTGAACGAAGACTCTGAACGTGCACAAAAACCTCGGGGAACATCGTGGCACAACGGAAGACGAAGTCCTGATTTGTGATCCGAACTTTCACCTACCACAAATAATTTCCGGCATCGCTCCGAAGTGACACCGGCCCTTTGGTATCCCGCGACGATGGGACAACACAAAGCTCTTAGTTGCACTGCTCATTTTCTTGGCAACGTTTGAAAATTTGGCGATGTGATAGGATGTCTACAGGACTGGCGGATACGTAGTTGAAACTATGGGAAATAAAGTACTTCCCGACAAATCGTCCAAATCCCCCAAATTCACCGTCCCGGCGAGCGAAAGCCGATTAGAACATCCGAGAGGGGAGCGCGAAGCCCTGCTTCGATATTTCCGTCAATCCAATATTCTTTACAACTTGTCCCGATCCAAAAGCCCGTGTCGCGGGACATATTATACCTTTCTCCTCCCCCTCTCTGCGCAATTCTCACTCTTCACAACCCCCACACCCCTCCTCACCTTTAATTTGTGCAGCCCTGACCGTATCAAATGATTTAACCGCCTCCACTTCTCCAGCTCCTTCCTCATCCCCTCAAACAGTACTCTACAACACTTTGCCCCTATCCTGCTCTCGTCCATCTCCACCGCGGAGGCTTCGCGTGGATGAGCCCGGGGTCCCTGAGTTGCCGTCGTGGGCGAAGCGCGAGGACAGTTTTCGGTACTGTCGCAGAGAAAATTTGGGGATCGCCGCACCCGTACCGTACGTATTGGTAGGGCGCTGGGTAGAGAGGCTGTCATCGGAGCCGGAGTCATCCTCGGAATCTGTTGCGCTGGTAGAGGATAACGGGGAGGGGGTACGAGTACTCATTGGCCCCGAGTCTACTGTTTCGGAGGCTTCTTTTTTGGATCCACCCTATCAGCACTGGTGACGCATCCAATGCAGGATGGTGATGGCTGGCGATGGTGCGTTAGGACTCGCGGGCTTGCGCTTCCGGGCGTGGGGGTTTTTTCTTCCCTGACATCTCTGATGGCGAAAGACTAGCGATTTTTTAGTGACATGCGATGGGAACGGGTTAGCTTGCTCTACGAGTATCTGTTGGCTGGTTTGTTCAGTTCATTTTTCTCGTTCGGAATTGACGCTTTTATGATATTATTATACTTGTACTGTACTGTACCAGCAGCCTATATAATAATATTATTATTATAAAAATATCAACTTACCCTCCTGCCCCTCTCTAACCTCCCATTAAATTGCCAGGGCAGGGCGTCGCAGAGCCTCATGTGGGCATTTATCATTATACCAAATTCGATAGACTACAACACTAGTGGAGTTTATAGAAGTAAGGGGCGGGGGTTCTCCTTCTGCTGCTTCTGCTCTTGGCGCTAACGACATCCCGATACCACGATATCCAACCTTGATGCCGAGAGAGGAGTCCAGAGGTAGATGTCCTGAAGAAAATTCCAGATGACCCTTTCCAGATCTAGGTAGAAGTGGCGGCACTAGGAAAGCTATCTCAGGTTTTCCGCTGACGGATATTTACGCATCTATTCTCCTGCTTCTCCTGTGGAATATTAATGCCATCCTGCACGAATCCATGATCTGTGGCGGGCGGCAAACGCTGAGCCTAATGACCGACAGGGGCAGAAACTTGCTTATCCAATCTTGATTCTCAGTGGGTCAAGGCACTTTCGACCGGTCTTGATTCCGAGCTCCAGACCACACAACCTTCCCGGAATACTCTTCTCTGTATTGTAGAATAGACGCAAAAAGGTGGCTCTCAGGTTGTGCCTGGTTACTTGGGTTAAAGTTATTTGACGGCTCCGATAACCAGTGGCCACTAAGATCCTCCTGCAAGCCGACGAATTATTTAGTTACCAGTACAATATCGATTTCTATAACCCCCATCTGTTTGATGACTTCAATGTGCATCCTTTCTTGAGATTGTTGAGATTGTGGCTGGTTTTGTAGAGATAGGGGGTTGCAAATACCGTGCACTCCCATTTCAAGAGGCACATCTGTCCTGGATACGATGTGGTGCGATGCCCTCCCTTCAACATGTACGGGACTTGCCTCAATGACAAGTAAGGTTCCGAGAATGTCAAGAGAGTTTTCCTCGGTTGTAGACTTATTCCGGACAAATCCTCCGAGCGCCACATCCGGATTCGTAGCATCATAAAAAGAGACATTGCGTGAGAGAGAGCGGTATCGGGGCATCGTGGTGTTGGGTGGCGGTGGTAATGGTAATGGTGGGCGCGACTGGAGAACTCGTACGGGCAAGAAGTCGGGAAATCTCCATGGAGAGTGCTGCTAAATTCCGCTTAGAATTGACGGAGAGGGGGTGGTGAAATAAAGTTTTTTTTGCCGGGTTCGCGGGGTGCTGGGATATGATCTCGCAAGCTTGCTTGTTCAGCAGCTGTAGGGATAGCCCCGATGATAAATTTATACCCCGGGCCGGTTACCATTCACTCAATACAATGAAATTGACAGGTGATCACGTGTTAATACCAAACGTGAGACCCCTTCGTCACCAAGGAGAAAAGAACCCGCGAGTACGTAGGGGGCAAGGGAAAGGAAGTTGGGGAGTACGAAGAGGGAGAATATGAACTCGAACGAGAGGTTGGAGGAGAGGAGGTTGAAAAAATTGGAAAGGGAAAGATTGAGAATAAGGAGGTTGGAGAAGGAGAGGAGAGAGGATTTGGGAAGGGGCATAACCTTGGCACGGTTGTTTTGAAAAGGAAAGAAGTCGTGATAGGCGGTCACAGAATATCACTCGATGTTAAGTAAAATAAAAAGTGAAAGGAACCGCTTCCGCATAATGAGCAATAACTTTACGGGGTGGGCGCGGTGTCCCCATATTGCTCTAAAACCCGGATCGAAGCCAGTATCTGCGGTGTAGCCCGCTATGGTGATGTAAATCCTTATTAACGAAAATAGAAACATGAAACCCCCGTCACAGTTGATCCCCCTTCTGAACCGGAAAAGCCTTTTACCATTCCCTAAACACCTCCTAATTTGCTATAATACCTATACCATTACTGCTCCCATGGTCTGAGATGGGCTACACCCATGTTTTATGCTACGGTACACATAGGAAGCCCCGATCCCCCCATCAATAGCGCCTCCGGCGTTTAGACTGTGTGAAAGCCTGCCTTTCCTTCCATACCCCCTTCTCTTTCATATGCTTTTTTGCACGTTTAAGGGCTCTAGACCAAGTAGTTCCTTGGAGAGACCCGATGATAAGTGCTTCTAGATCGCGCAAAGAGAAGATGATTGAATCTTTGGGATTGAGCACATCGGGCAGATCGTTGCCGAAGATATCCAGCGTTCCCAACCGTCCGGGGGACTGCCAAGAGCCCCGGACGGGACGGGACGGCTTCCTGTAGTCCTTCCAAGGGTACCTCCTGGCAGGACGGCCGTCTTTGGGTAGGACGGCGGGCCCTACAGGGTGAGACATGTTAGTTAAGGACAAGGGTGGGAGGGGGCTGTAGGGGACTGCAGGGGACCGTTGAGGACGGCGGGGAATGGTGGAGGGCGGTGGGGGACAGTTGAGGGCCGCCATCAACGACGAAAGTCTTTTACCTCCACACCCCTCCGGTAATCTGAGTTTATGAGCAAACTCATAGTTGAAAGGAATTTGTGTAATAAACTAGCTGCACGTTTATGGGTGATGGTGAGGGATAGTGTGAGATAACCGCACTTGGCAGGAGACAATATTAGCGAAGGAGCCAGTAAGGGACTGCAGGGACGCCCGGGGACCACACAAGTGATGTCTCATGATCTTGAAACCAATTGTTTAGAGGTAGAGGATTTGAAATTAGCAAGTACGGCGGCCCAAGCACTAGGATTATAGTCCCCTACAGTCCGTCCGGTCCTCATCCTCTTGAGTGTAGTCCGTCCTAGTCCCCCCAAAAAGGCGGACTACGGGCCGTAGTCCGTCCCGTCCTCCCCCGAAGATGGACGGACTGGACGGCTGGGAACATTGAAGATATCCTCTAACGGGATCTGAAATTCCCGGGTTTCGGTAGAAACACTAGCGAGGACTGGGAGAATGGTAGAATCGCTGGGAGGAGAAGGGAGAACAGTAGAATCGCTAGTGAGGACCGAGAGAATGGTAGGATCACTGGGAGGTACTGAAAGAATGGTAGATTCGCTGGCAGGTTCTGGGAGAACAGTAAAAGTGCTGGCAGGTACTGCGGGAGCGGTAGAATCGCTGGAAGGTTCGGAGAGAATGGTAGAATCGCTAGAGAGGGCCGGGAGAATGGTAGGAGCAGTGGGGGGTACTGAGAGCACAGTAGAAGTGCTGGCAGGTACTGTCGGAACAGTCAGTGTTCGCAACGGTCCGGGGCCCCCGCCGGGCCCTACAGGGGGACTGCCAAGAGCCCTGGACCGGACGGGACGGCAAAATGCGGTCCGCTCCCGTCCTGACAGAGGACGACGGGCACCACAAGGTAAGACATATTAGTGCAGGTAATTGCCGAGGAAGGCAGGGGACGGCCGTGGACTGCGGGGGACTGCGGGGGACGGCCGGGGACTGTGCTAGACGGCCGGTAATACTAGGGGGCGGCAAGGGACTGCAGGGAACCGTGGGGGACGGCGGGGCAACGGTCCTTGCTAGTAGTCCGCGGGGCAAGTTTTGAAAAAGACCGGACGGGACCACAGAATGCGGTCCACCGTCGTCCGCCCTTAGGACGGACGGACTGCCCCGTTGCGAACACTGGGAACAGTAGAATCGCTGGTAGGTTCTGGCAGAACAGTAGAATTTCTAGCAAGAACCGGGAGAATGAAAGGATCACTGGGGGGTACTTCCAGTGAGCGAACAGTAGAATCGTTGACAGGTAGTGGAAGAACAGTGGAATTAAAAAATTCCTCAATATCCATATAATCCTTCGTGGAACGGAATAGGTGCAAAGTTGCCGAAAGGTCTCCTATTAATGGCTTTTTCAACTTGGCACGTTGATTCAGTTGTTCCAACATTTGTGCCAAATCAGTTGGAGTAGTTGATTGGTTGATACTGTCGATAACAATCTGTTCTTCGGTGTTGCTGTTTGCATCAGTGGTGTCTTCGACCGAGTTCCTCCTCAACTGACTCTCCACAAAGGACAAAATGACAACTATTTTCATCTGTCCTTCCGTACCAAGCAGCCAGGGAGGTGCATCATCCATCAAATTATTCTAGCTTTCCGAAAAGCCTGACTCATACAAGATTGCAGGAAATCGCATGGTCAGCAGTTTCGCAAAGGCATCTGGCAATTTTGAAGATCCGCCACTCCACTTGCCTTTAAAACCTTCAAATGCTGAACAGAGTTAGCCAGATTATTCTCAAGGAGAGTTGTTTTAATACGTACTAGTACCTGTACAAACATAAAATAACTGATTGGTTTTTAAGGATCTGATTCTTCCAATCAGAAAGGAGGAGAATGTTCCGTTGATTCATAACGAATAAGTTTGTTCTCTGCAAGTTCTGGGTTTTCGGTGGTCCAGCTATCAAAGTCCTCAATCGAAACGTGTTCACAGCATAGGTCTTTATCCGCTGTTTCGAGGGGTTCAAATATTCTTGGCTGCCTCAGTTCTTGTAGAGCTATGGCGTCTTTCATGGAGAAGTTGTTGACCTTGACGTTTGAAACCTCAAGAATGTCCGCTGACCTGCCGCTCTTTAGAAGGATAGAAGGTTCACCGATGGTGATGCAAGAGTGACTGCTGGTAGTAGCCTAAGGGCGGGTTGGGGTTGGTTTGTACGGGGGGTACAAGATCGGGGTTGCACATTGGGAGTGGTGAACTCGGCTTTCTTTTTTTGAAAGTGGTGGGAGGTGCTACTTTTGGTATGTAGAAACTGTAGGCATTATAGCCTGAGGATAAAATTCGGGACGAAATACCGCCACCTCCGGCCGGAATAAGCTCTCCGTCATCCCAACCCGAGCATTTATTAGACCACATGATGCTTCAATTAGAATTAATAGTGAAAAACGTAAGAGGATGATAGTAGAATGCGGATGAGGCGATGGTTGGGGAAGAAGAGAAAAGGGGGCGAGGAGAGAAGGATATAGAGATGACAGAGTGTGTACACGCCTCGACGAATCTGATTCATTCGTCTACAAAGTCATCAGCCACACACGAAGCGAGTGAGTTTTTCCGCTTCCGATAGATTCGTGTGCACTGTTGCGCTAGAGCTGCACGGGATGTTATCATTTAAGTGAAGAGATGATTCCTTGTATGAGTATTATGGATCTCGGCTAGGCATCTACCGAGTAAGGCTCTTTATTTATGGCTTTCTAAATTTTCAAAGTTGCCAGTATAGAATAACGTAAGTCCCATACCAATTCTAGCACCAGAATTGGCCGACAAGTAAATTCCCGAGATGCCCTATTTTCATGCAAATTCCATGCACTTGTGGAGAAATTTATCTTCAGCAGGGCTGAATGATACAATTGTGAAGGTGATGTGGTTGGCAATAATGATGAACTTGCATCCACGAAGGTACTCGGGGGTCTTCGCGGTTAATACCCAACCAACCATGCCATGAGCGTTAGTTTCCAGCTCCCATTGGACCTCGGCAAGACCATCATTATCATCCAATACCAACTTGCTATACTCTAAGCACTCGGTAAGAGGTGGGATCCTCTCCTTGAACGAGGGGACCTTTTTGGCGGACTTCAGCCAGCTCTGATGGAAAGCCTGTCTGAATAGCTCGGGGAAATCATACGCCTAGTGCCTTCCCATAAGATGCGCCTTTTGCCTCTTGGGCTGCAACCATTCCTTGGCAGCGTATGGGTGTTGACGGCACGGAGGTGCCTGGATTCAGACTTGGCACCAATGCTGTGGAATACCCATTGCCCCTTGTCAGTTTTTCACTCAGCGTATATCTCAACCTGAATGACATATCCGGACACATTCTGGATTATGACACGAAGGGGGTAAGCGAAGCCGCTCTTAGGGTCGATACAGATGATATGAATCTCATCACTAGTGACATAGAGTCTCCAAAGACGTCTTCCGAAACGTTCAGTGGACCCACCAAGAGCAGGCTCGATCTCCCCGGGGCTGAGGGGGGAAGCGGGACTGAAATTGATGAAGATGTGGTTAAGATCCGAATTATTATTTCCCATAATCACCAAAGCATCAAGGATATCATTAACCAGGCGATCGGTCTTGGAAATCAAGTAATCAGCAGTAGGAATCTCATCTCGCAGGTGGCCCTGACGAACGACGGCACGGGTAAAGTGCCTCTTATCTCTCTGAACCTCCTTACCGTGAGCCTCGTAGACGTGGATATTACCGTTCTTGGTGAAGACCGGCTTGGTGGTAAAGTTTGATAATCTACCTAGTTTAAGCTGGAATGCCGACGCAGGTTTGATATAACGAATGCTCTGCTCTTCGCGGTATTCAGGACCGCGGAAGGTGAAGTACCCAGGATAAGATCCGTCCCTGTGGCCACAATTGAAAGTGTTTTGCACTTGTGGATTTAAATAAGCCTGGCCGAGTAGTCATTAGTTTTTTTTCTCGGAGGCCTGGTAGGATTGCAGCAGTGATATTGAAAGCGAAGAGGTATCGGGAAGGGAAATACCGAACGGATGGGCTAATAAAAATACATTTCAATAAAGGGTTTTTACTATTTTGCCTTCTTTGCTTGTACTCAACTTTAAGCTAGCTCTTGTCAAGTGGTTGCGCCGCTGCCATACAAGCGGATAAGTGAACGAAAAGAATTTTTGTTGTTAGTTTAACCGTTCTGGTGGTGGGAAAAGAGCTGGAGATGTTGGGGATGATCAGGTGCTTGTTTGGGGGGGATGTGGCGAGCTTACGCAGTTTGTTAGGAGGGGGTGCGGATTCAGATGACTGAGAGTTAAGGTTTGGGCAAGGAAGTGCTGTAATCCCATTACGGTTTTGAGCAGATGCTCTCGTGCTTGTATTTTAGTTCAATTATGCGGAAATGGTCAAAGTTTGAAGAGATCAAATGAAAGCAGAAAAGGTCCGTCAAACTTGGTAAAGATTATGTTGGCGTACCGTGAATTATGCAGCCAAACTGGCCATTTATGCTAATTCCAAGTAGAGGCAGAAATTCCGCCGAACTCCTGGGTCAGCGACTGGAGCTAACAATTCTTTGAGGGGTGGAGAAGGCCCTGGAGCCAACCAGTGTGGGTACGCTGATACAAGTGTGGACTTTTTTTGCCCAAAATAATATGAATATCCGGGAACGTAACAAGATACGCTTACATAACCAAGGCCGCCTTCACTTCGGTCAAGCAACCCACCAGTTCCTCCTCACCCCCCCAAGCTCTGCAAAACTTTATCTCACAACTCCCAATACATCTATTCTAAAAGGCCATTAGCAATATAGGTATTCCAGAACCTCCAGACCTCTGTCCTACACCTCCCTCCAAGCCACTCCCACTATCACGTTTACGATAATCACAAATACTAAGGATGTCTCAAACTCGATCAGTCAGATGCAATGTCACTTTTTATAATGCTGCCCAGCCCGACGTGGCTCTAGGAGGGCTTGACCAGAATGGCTCTATAATTGAGGTAAACTTTCTGGATATCCTCAGAATCCTACTTGTCATTATGGGGGGTCCTCCACGTGTTCAAGAGAGAATATCAAGCCATATTGTATTCAGAACAGAGGTCCCACTTGAAACAGGAGTATACGATATTTATTGTGAAGGTATATACTATATCTCTCCTATTTACTAGGTGGCCCAATTGCTAATTCCACCAGTGATTATTCAAGTCAGCGATAAGCCTTGGGTATACCGGTTAACTTCTCATCTTGAGCTCATTGGAGAAGATCAATTCCATCATGAAGTCTGCCATTGTGACAGAAAATGTGTTATTTCAGGACTATCAAATGCTGAAATCCTTACCCAGGCCAACATCCGGACCGCTCTCAAGGCCACCCACATCCCCCCCTCCAAGCACGAAAGTCCCCGGACAGAGTCCGATCACCAACAGTGGACTACTGACATGGATGATGCCACTGGATCTTCAAAGATCAACTCACCCCAAAACGGATTCCTTCCTCAGGGTACTGTTCAGCAATTGTTCAATCAGTACCTTATCTCCGTTAATCCTGACAATAATTACAAGATAGTTGTGTTTGCCATTGATTTTCTTCAATGTGATAGTAGAATTGTTGATACTGTGTGCCGAAACCTGGCCAATTTCCACTTTGTCTCTGATCAGCTGCTAAGCTGGTATTATTGCCAATCAGTCCTGGCGAATGTCAGAGGCATGGGAGAGCCAACCTTGGAGCATGACTTCCCACCGGGGACCAATATGGTAGGTGAGATCCTAGTTGGTCCCTATACATGAGAGAGATTTGAGTTAGAGATAGCCGCTAGGTTGCAGGGAGTTTCATAAGGGCAGTTGTCCCAACTCCAGGGGGATTCTGTGGCTGACGATTTAATGATACTGGCTGCATTATCATTATATTTTCCACAGGTTGGGCAGTATCACAACGGAGATTTCACAAGTAAGAAATCGTCAAGAACGAGAATATTAACTATAGGTGCTAATAAAAAATGTCATTTAAGGAGGATTTTCTGGCTATGTAGTCTTTCTTCAAACTCATCTTTATGCTAGCTATTGTCCTGTGGTTGGGGTTATTGCTTTTGGGTGGGTAAGAGAAGGGTTTCTGCAAAGTGCTGGGGTTACCAAACCTTTCGCTTGTGTAAAAATGTGTGGCAAGCATTAGAGCTGGAGGTTGCTTACCTGGGGTTGTTTTGTGACCCTTTTCATGTGTTTTTTTTCCCCCTTCCTTTTTTAATGTAGATATTCTGAGTGATTTATGGTACTGATTCTACTGTCACCCGGCTGCCAAGCTACCTATACCTGTTGGACAAACTTATTCTTGTACCTACTGTAGGTTTATAACCATGCCAAAGTTATTATGTTAACTTCTAATTAGGCCCTCGTGAACATACCCTGGGACTTGGATATGTACAGATACCTTGACTGAAGTTCAACCTATCATCTCACTCAAACTTGCATATAGCTCTCTATGCCTGACGCCCACTATGGCATGGAATACACCATAATAGAAAAGACACTAAGGTAGCTATTAAGGTTGAAGTTTTATCACGAAGTGTTAATTTTCTCTGGCATTGCGAATCTTGGCCGAGTGGCCGCAAGAACTACCAACTTCAGAAAGCACTAAGAAGTTAAAAGGCTTTTTTACGTGCATGATTGCGCTTTACACCTATGTAAGGCAATTTGACCAATCAGAATTCGCAAATAGCTTATGTAAGTATCCCAGACTATAGTTTGAAAGCCTAACCTTGTCATGCCGGACAGGCTATGGCCATTTTATGTTGGTTCACTCATTAAGCCGCCCCAATTCAAAATGTTTTCAAAACTGCAAAAAGAAACACCTCATACAAGTAGGTCGGGGTAGTAAACCAGTAGAGGTTGATATACTTACCCAGCAGTTTTTTATCCATTCTAAGTTAACACCTGGATTACATATGTGCTCCCATGATTTTGTTTACTCACATAGAGCGTTGCCATCTACACTAGGTTTATGCTCAGATCCATTGAGCGCAAAACAATTTAATATACTCATCCAGGAGTTGTCTTCCACCTCAGATGACCTCAAGGTTACTATTGTTACATGGAGAGTTACCAGCCACTATCCAAGTTAGAGATTGGCCTTGGATACCAGGTTGATTGTGACCGGAAATGTGTTTTCTCCCATATTTCTAGCTCTGGAATCTTTATCTAGGCACGCAACTTGGCCATTTTTGAGGCTGTCCATATCTTCCCTACCGAGGATAAACGTCTTCAGATTCAGAAGAATTATAGATAACAGATCACAGGCATGGACGATTCCACCCAATCCCCTGATCAACTCAATTCTGAACCGATTTTTTCTCTACTCATCTCTTCGACAAGTGTTTGATGGAATCTCATTACTGTTAATTCCATCGATAGTTGCAGGGTGGGTGTGTTTAGTATCAATCTCTTTGGCTCTGGCGGTACAATTCTTAATCCTGGACGCTGAAACATAGCTGACCCCCACTATGTGTCAGATTAGCTCCTAAGATGGCATTTCCTTCAATCAGTTCTTGCGAATTTCAGAGAAGCAGGATAACCGATATTTGAGCACAACTTCCCACCGGGAATTGATATTATTGATGAGATCCTTGCTGGTCCATATCAAGGTGGGAGATTTGAGTTAGAGATAGCCACTTGATTGAGAAACGTTTCTTGGGATCAACCATTTTGAGCTAGGGGAGATTTGTAGCCGATGATTTAATTCCACTAATTTTACGCCCCCCACGACTCCGCAGGATTATGATAGCAATCTTGTCAGTAGGGAATTGCCACAGGGAGGGGTACCAATTAGATGGAGTAACAAAAAAAAATATTCTAGGGGGTTTTTTTCTTCCTTTCTTTCCACTCATCTTTATGCTAGCTATTGTCCACTAGTTAGGGTGGTTGCTGTATCGGCTGGTGAGGGATGGGAATGGATTGTTTATGGTTCTACTATCCTTGAGGGGTATGACCATATGATTGTGGTGGCAAGATTTTGACCCTCTACATCTTCTTAAAGATTTTTCCCACAACAAATCTGCATTCCAATCACATGAGAAGTGATCCCCCCCCCCCAAATGATGAAAATAATCTTAAAAGTTGTGGGAAAATTTGAGGTGAAACAGGAACATTAAAAGACCCGCATGCTAAATGATTGTAATCTATTCCATGGCCTGGCAAGCTGATTACCTAAATACTAGTTACTATCGATATCTTGACTAAAGTCAGTGGAAGACTTTTGTGGCTTTGAATTTAGGAATATTTTCTGCGCGATTGTGAGATCTTTCAGTGAAAATATATTAAGAAGGGGATATGAACTAGCTAAGATAAGGAAAATACAATTCCATGGGAGCTTTTCTTGCTTTTTTTTTCTTTTTACATAGTTCTTGTTAAGTGGCTGGGGCTATTGCCATCTACACACGTAGGGGAAGAGAGCTAATTGCTTATAGTTTCGCTATCATAATGGAGTATGGCTATATGACCTTAGTGACTAGAGAAATTGACTCCATACTACTACTTTGTGTTATTTTCCATATAGAATACTTATCTCCGCTATATACAAAAGAATGAGGAATGATCTTAAAAATAACTGAAAATTAGAGGTGAATGAGGAATCCTACAGCTTTCACATACCCAAGAATTGTAAAATATTTCCCAGCATTGTAAAAGTTATTCACCACTGATACCTGGACCGAAGTTCAACCCGTCCCCTTACTCTAGCCTATACATGCCCAGTATGCAAGGCGCTCTCCCCGTAGTTGAATACATTATCTCAGCGACAACTCTAATCCATGCGGCAGTCTAGGTTGCAGTGTTTAGGGTTAAAGGTTTATCACGAAGTGACAATTTTACCCAAATTCCGAATCATTGCAGAGCCACCACAGCTGCCGGTGTCATTAGCACGTGGTGGGATGCGAGAAAATTTAAGCTGGTTCTATGGCCGGTCAGTTCCGCGAGGCAGATTTTACAATTGAAATGTGCTTTTGAGCTTTGGAAAAGCGACTGTATGTAAATCAAGTCTAGGTTGTAGAGTAGTCTAATATACCGTATGCACCCGGTAGTCCCACGTCAACCCTGGGTTAGAGCTTGGATGAGGGAATTGCCACACCAACTGAGCAAGGCTAAGGTTTGTCCAATGGAGATTCATAAAATGAAAAGCGGGAACAGCGAAGCACCGTCGTCACTTTACAGCAATACAAAGATACTGCTGTTAAGTAGGTTAAGCTCTTTGTTATAAATCGAGACCTGGTCTTCTGCAATGTTGGGATGTTTCTTTGGGTTGAGAGCTTGGGTAAGCAGTGTGAAGATGTTATTGTCCGTACTTTGCACTCTCAGGATTATGACAAATAGATACCGTAAAGGTTTCTATTAAAGCATATCTTCTATATGTTTCATAGACTCTGTCTCAATGTATTGCTTGTCCTGGGTGGCTGATTGTCACGATTCTACTGACTTAGCTATTTCGCACTATGACTCATATACGAGTCATAGGGTTTCATTTGTTATATGGGTTTTTATATTGATTTGTGTTATTTTTGCACGCATGATGTTTTACATGACTCACGGTTATGAGTCATATGTTATAGTTACACGAATGACTCTTTTAGAGTCATATGATGTTATGTTTTCACATGAGTCGCACTTGCGACTCATAGTTATATTGTTATTGCGCAATGACTCAGTTGAGTCATAAGATGTTACGCGTGTGTATGAGT
Source organism: Tuber umbilicatum (assembly GCA_003313605.1). Lineage (NCBI taxonomy): Eukaryota > Fungi > Ascomycota > Pezizomycetes > Pezizales > Tuberaceae > Tuber > Tuber umbilicatum. Next base: position 2,849 of record QLOI01001833.1, on the reverse strand, counting down.
CACGGTTGTGACTCATAGGTGTGCGGGAAGAACTATATAAGGAAGACGAGACAGACATGTAATTAGTTCTTCACGCAGCCTTCTAAGTAACCCAGCTAAAATATGATTTGGTTACCTCTTTACTCTTCTATTACTTCAATACAACGATAAGTATATTGGCGTTACGCTTATTGACTAGAGTGTCAGTAATGCAAGTAGTAACATAAGAACAATACTCTTAATTACGATATCGATACCTGTTGACAAGCAAACGAGCTGGAAAGATTAAGAAACGTTACACTGATTGGTATTATAAAATTCCCAGTATACCATCTTTCTTTGAACTCGTATCCAGCTGATCGCAATAATTGTAATGGGGGCTCCCTGTAGGAAGATGGATCCCAAGGATGCTGCCGTACCGAAGCTTTCTTTGTACGCAGGTGAAGATCAAATATGTAAGGGAGAAAACCTTAAGGGTAAAACTTAATATCGTTAAGCCACAGCTTTACTTAATAAGTTCTCGAGAGGATAGTTGATCGTCTTAGGAGAAGAGGTCTCACATATACTGCAGTAGAATTATATTACCAGCTCCTCTCCATCACTCCTAAGCTCAATACCATCGCAAGCATGCCCATCTCCTCTGGGCCTCGGGCTAACATTCCATCGAATGTCAGCTGGCTCTACTAGTTCATTATCAGGTGTGAAGTGTTCATGCAATATCCTGATACATGCAATCAGCTGCCGGAGAAAACTCTTCACATTGTTGTCCTGTTAGTGGTGAACCAACAGGTTACTGATAAGCTAGTCTAATATTGAACTCACTGTCTCATACGTATTCGTCTATGCAAGTCCTATAGACCACCATTCACTTGTGCCACTATGTTCTGCAAGTCTATTGTCTTCTACTGTCTTCAACACAATAGCTTGGTCTACAGACTCTCATGAAAAGGCACTTAAGTCATTGGCTTGTACGAGCGCACCCCGCAGCTACTGACGTTAAGCACATCTGTCAAAATAAGACTACTACAATCTAGAGTTCGCTAACAACCTCCGGACATCTCAAAGTCTTTCAGGAGCATACAGGAGTCAAAGGTCTATCACTTATCCGCAGGCCTCCCAGGCTTCTGGTATATCTTACATACCTATCACCGTAGGCTTATAAGGATCAGTGTTGTATCCACGCAAGAATAATCTTTCGTGTAACCATTCGATCTCCCCATGCCCCCTCATATATCCTGCGAACAGCTTCCAGTCAACTGGACGGCAACAACATATATGGTATTACACAGCCGTCTTCAATCATAGGCTTTTACTACTAAACCAGCAACTACCCTTCAGTTGGCCCATGACGCATTGTCTGTACATCGGGGCCAGAGGGAGGTGTTGGGCTCAGATTTTCCAATGTTTGCCCAAGGTGAGATTTTCTCTGGTTCGTAGCTCAACATCGGATTACCCGATTGAGCCCAAACTCGAACATTCTATATAATCTTAGATAACAAACATTCCTATGACTTTCCCCGGAACTTCGTGTAACCTTTTACACTCAAGGTAGGGTAACTCCTATCCCAAAGTAGGGTAACCTCTTTACCAAGGTAGGGTAACTATACTCTCTAAGGTAGGGTAACTCGCTAGGGCTCTCGGAGACCTTCTGAACTCACAGTGTAGACTTTCCCTACCTACCCGGTCGACCTTTTCTAGTTCACAGCCTAAGCATTACCATTTGCTTAGTCCACATGGTAACCCCTTGGTAGAGTTACTAGACTAGCCTAACCGTAACCCTTCTCAGCTCCGGCATGGGATAAGACTAAGTCTACTGTAAGAGCCAGCAGGGTCGTTACAATAATATGCCAGCAGGCACTGTATGAGTACAGTACTATACACTGATACAATTTTCAAAGTTCTGCCTGTCTGTTTTTTTCCAGCACTTTAGATGATATCAGATGCAGGATTTATTTTCGCTGATGTCTAGCATTAGGGAAGGGGGAACTCAGATCTGGATTTTGAGAAGAATGATGGATTTAATCATGCCAAGGTTGTGGCTAGCTGCCACAACCCTTGGCTGCTCACTCACTCACAACCTGGGGCACTCCTCCAGAGCACCTGCCAGCTCAACATCACTTGTTGTTCAACACAACTTTTTGTGGCCAAAATTGTGGCTCAACATAATATTGTGGCTCAAATTGGGATTACAAGTTTATTGTACAAAACATTCTAGTCTACATTTATTTTCTCTAACTTCACTTGCTTCTTAATACCAATCACTATAGGTTTTCCTATCTTCTCCTTTGTAAGCTTGAATTTTTCTTCTTAGCTAAGTTATAGAGATACATTGAAGTTGAATAGCAAGGTGCCATTGAAGTGTGAAGAAATTACAATAGTCTAAGCTGTAAAGTTAAACAAAACAACAATGTATTGTTTAGCCACAAAAAGTTGAGTTGAGCCACAAGTGATGTTGAGCTGGCAAGTGATGAGTTGGTAGGCACTCTGAAGGAGTGTCCCAGGTTGTGGCGGCTAGCCACAACCTTGGCACGATTAGTCCAAGCAATAGGAGATACGCCAGAGGTATGGAGGCAGGTGAGGATGTTAGTGCTATGGAGGTGGGCAGGGGGGGTGTTAGTGGTATCGAGGTGGATGAAGAAGCAAATTTTTGCAATGAGCGAATGTCAAGAGTTAGTGACACTTATATGCACGAGTATGATTCTTGTGCTGGTCCCTTGGTAATACATACCTTATTTGAGCCGTCCAGCACATGATCCAATTATTCGAGTTTTTACGATACCGTAGCGGCTCCCGTGAAGTCGCTGCGAAACAGGCGCCCTGACCCCATCACTCATGCATCTGGATCATTTTTTTTTTTTTTTTTTTTTTTT